>BQNB010018535.1:16057-36057 GCA_026074375.1 Tanacetum coccineum | reverse complement strand
GATTTGTAGTCGTGTGGAAACTAGTCTGTCGAGATTACCGATTATATTCTCTAGTGGGTGATCCTTAGTCCATTTGCTATTGTGTTCAGAAACTTGGTGATCGGGAGGCACAATTATATGAATAACATCCGATGATGAAGGATGAACGAAGTAACTTTTGGAATTGGAATACAAAGTTTGGTCATTTACCCTTTTGTACAACTTCAATATCATGATTATCTTCTTCAACATCATGAGAAATAATAGGAGTTTGAGTTTCTTGTGTTGTATGAGAGTTACTTGGTGATGGTGCATCTTGATCAACTGTAGTTGAGGAAGGTGAGCCAGTTGATACAGAATGTTCAGGTGCAACTACTTCAGGAATAGGAGCAATGACTTCTGGTGCTTGTAAATCACATAAGGTGAGGGATTAAGTGACTCATCAAACATTGGTTGAAACAACAAATCCCAGTCAGATCTTGAAGGTAGTAAAAATGGTGTTGAAGAAGGAGGGTTTGACACGAGTCCTGAACTGATTGTTATAGGAGTTATATCATGACGTGCGGGTCCTAAACTGCTGTGTTCAGAAGCCATCACGGTCAGCTCATCAAAGTCAACATGAATAGTTTCAATTATTCGTCTGGTACGTCTGTTGTAAATTCGGAATGCTTTCTTCGTGGGCGCATAGCCAATGAAAATACCAATGTCAGCCTTCGGTTGTAACTTGCCCAAATTCTCGCAATAATTCGTTGGGTAGCAGAATGCACCAAACACATGAAGATACGATAGATCATGAGGTTTGTAGTGTAAAAGCTCGTATGGTGTTTTACCGTAACGACAACGTATCATGGAACGATTTTTGGTATAATAGGCTGTGGTAACCGCTTCGGCCCATAGAAATAAGTGAGCTTTTTGCATAAATTAACATAGTGCGGGCTGCTTCAATTAGCGTACTATTTCGTCTTTCAATAACACTGTTTTGCTGTGGAGAGCGTGCAACTGATGTTTCATGAGAGATGCCAACCTTCTCATAATATTCACGCAATGTCTGATTAACAAACTCAGTTCCATTATCTGTTCTGATGCGACGAATTGATATAAGAGCTGGAGCATCATCTATTGATCGCAAATCATATATACCCATGTAAATCAAGAGTAGTCCGTCCCGAACAATAACGAGGATTAACTTCTTTCTATTGACACTCGCGACACGCATTGGGCCACACAGATCCATATGCAACAGATTAAGAGTTTATTTCTATATTGGTGTCCTCAGATTGGGTTTTGTGGGGTTTCTTGAGACTTTTAACTAATCCACAAGCAGAAATAACGGAACATTTTCAAACTGAGCTAGGGTAGACCGTACTAGCAATCCTGATGGCCTTTGATGTTCGGCCTTAACTCTTGCACATGTTAGGCATTTGCTAACGTACGTGGCGATGTCCGCCTTTATGTTTGGCCACCAAAATAATTTCTTCACATCTTGGTACATCTTTTCAGAACCGGCTCAGCGCGTCGGCCACTACTTGGTTTGCTTTCCCTGGATGATAACGAATATCACAATCGTAGTCACTCAGTAATTCTAGCCAACGGCGTTGTCTCATGTTAAGTTCCTTCTGATCGAGAATGTGTTGCAGGCTTTTATGGTCGGTGAATACGGTGCATCTGGTTCCGGAAATGAAATAGTAACATTCCCAATCTGATAGTCTCCAAAACCCATTATCTTTGCAACTTGATCATTTCCGAATTTAACTGTACCCAAGAATTTACTGATGAAATTGGTGAGCTGAGAGCGATCTCCGGTCATGTGCTTCGAGCAACCGGATTCCAAATACCAAAGGACGATTTGGACGACCTGCATTCATTCAAAGAAGTAGATGGAATATTGGTTTTTGTGGATCCCCGGGATTTACTGGGTTCCTGTTTGTTAGCAGACATTGGTTTGTAAAAGCCATATTTTGCTAAACTGGACTCAGTAGTCTTATTCCTTCCTAGGTTTCCTAGTACCAATTTAAACCATAGGTTTTGGGTGAATCAGAGTCCTAGAACTATGTTTCCTAAAGGCACTTCATAGTATGGGTAATCCTTGTAAAGGGGCACAGCATTTCCTATAATAGTGAAGGTCCGACCGTAGGATCTCCAAATATATCCTATCTGAGTAAACACCTTCCGAGTTGGTTACCAAATCTCTTTTCTTAGATTTATGCTTCTTAGATTTAGCACGAAATTTCACATCATTCATTGAATTAGAAACACACAAATTATCAGAAAACATGCAATCATCACGTTTAATACAGACAGAATCAGAATTATCATGTTTCTTGAGATTTTGCACAACCGCAGATCCATTAACTTTAACAATACCATTCCTTTTATTCAAACTAGATTTAACATTCCTAGGGTGAGCTTCTACTTTATTCTTCGAATTACTACTTGGTGTTTGCAGAAACCTATCATGTCCTGTATTGCCTGAAGGTTGTGATCCCTAGCTAAGCACTATGAGAAAGACTGACCTCCCTGTAGAAATGCAATACACTGGACTTGTTAGAAACTATGTTTGAAGTTGAGTCTGGTTTTGTGTTTTTTGTGGATGTGAGTGATTCGGCAAACCTAACTTTCTTATCCTTTTTCCTCGGTGTGACCTCAATTAATTGAGGACCACAATTATTGATGCTAGGGCATGATCTACTTATGTGTGAAAGCAAATCCTGAATAACTTTGGTATACCTAAAGGAAGACTCTAAAAGTGGATCCTGAGGATAATTCGCTTTTACATGTTCGACTATGTCCCTAAGGACCAAAGCTTCTTCCTGAGTATGCTTAATATACGAAAGTGAGCAGTCCGTTTTATCAATCAATTTGGTATGGATATGTTCCATAATAATCCTTAAACACACTTGGATACAACTGAGTGAGTCACAGTATCCTTGTTAGCTAACGATTTTCCTTTAAGTTTTCTTAACTCGTTTTTTAGGGCTGCTATGACCAAACCTTGTTCCTGAAGTTTTGCATTTAAATCAAAATCTTCCCGACTTATATTGACTTGTTGAATAAACGCATCATACTGTGTACTTCCTTGTATTGAAACACGTTATGGTTTAATTCGAGTCATAAAGTTGTTTATAAGTCGTGTTTCAAATGCTCATTTTCAGTAACAAGTTTTGTCACTCTATGTTCCAATTCAATGTTTCAGAGTCTCTATTTCCTCCATTTCCATTTTGACTGTACTATCCCTCCACATTTCCATTTAAAGAATTAATTGTCTCTTTCAACTTGACAATGACTGTGTCTTTTTGCTTGAGACAGAGCTTTCCAATTTTCACTTAAATTCAAACATCTGAGTGAAACTTGGAGCATTTGATTAAAAACTGTTTTCTTGTTTGAAAAATTTCTTGATTAAGTTGAGAATCAACTTCCAAAGTGATGCAATGTTTTTCTAGAGTAGTAAAACACTTGCAAAGTTCATCGTAAGTTTCTTTATCAACAAAGTCCTTTTATGAAAAGCTCATTCTATGAGTTCGCGAGACACTTTTGGCAATTCATTTCACAGTTTCAAAAACCACTTCATTCACGAGACAAATTCACAACAGTCTTTACAATATCACTATCATGGTTTATGCCAAAGATCGTCATTTTAAGTCAAAAACTTGAATTCATTTAACTTCAAAAGTTCTGACCTCCAAGCGATGTTGTTCGACAGCCTGTTCCATTTGATAAAAAACTTTTTTGGACATCAGCAAGTTCGTCAACCAAGTATTGATTGAAGTTATTGAACATATCTTTTAAATTTTTTATAAACGGAATGATTTCATCTCGAAAATAAGCCTTTGTATGTTCAAACCCCCACGTGCCCTCAGTATGTTGTTAGGCGTGGTTCTTTCTTTTTGACAACCTGATCAAAGCCATAATATGGATTTTGGTGTTCATGAAGTTAAAGCCATAATCCATCATTTGGTTTTGTATCCATAGTACTTATCCACAATAATAAGCAGCTACAACATATTCTGCCTTAGTAGTAGAATTTGCCACAATTTTCTGCTTCTTGCATTGCCAAGATATGAGTCTTCTACCAAGAAATTGACATCCACCAGTTGTTGATTTCCTGTCAAGGCTTGCACCTGCATAATCACTATCAGAGAAAGCTTCTAGTTCAAAAGGGGAATCCCTAGGATACCATAACCCTAGTTTGGGTTGATGTTTGAGATATCTAAAGATCCTCTTAACAGCATGTACTTGAGAAAGCTTTAATGTTAAGAAAGGTTTTCATTAATGTTGAGAAAGACCCTCTTCAGATAGAAAGGTTTTTCAAAACCGATAGCTTGTTTCGTGGAATGATCATAACAAATTTTGGATTTAGTCATCATATGAACAGTTTGCGCAGATTGCCCTCTTTTGAAAATGATGTTATCAAGTTGCTTAGTTTTCTTTTCTAATGCAATTTCTCTATCAATATTTCTGTTTTCTTCCATTTTTAAATCATTTTTGTGATCAGAAACTGTTTTCATTAAAGAATCCTTTTCTTGCATTTGTTCGAAAAGATTTTACTTAAGACGTACAATCTTGACATACTATTCATTTGATCCTGAAAAACTGTTTTCAACATTTTGCATTTCTTTCAAATTTTTAACCTCTTCTTTATATCTTTCAAGCTCGGTAGTCAAAGCTTGATTGGCACTTTTATATTCCAGATTAACATTGGTGCAGTGCGTCACTTGGGTAGTTAATTGTTCAAACATAGATAATATCATGACATCTTGTTGAGCAGAAGAGTTAGAATTCTGGACAGTTTCCTGTTGTGCTTCACTTAGATACTGAGAATAAGGAATGATATTGCTATCACTAGTTATTTCAGTTTCTGACTGACTCACATCATTAGACTGTTCAGAAGACGTCATTATCTGCTCACTTTGATTAAATAAATCATAGGTCAGATTATCTGGATTGAGTACCTCAGTGAGTGCATCTGAGCCATTCCTGGACAGATTCGCCATAAGAGCAATCTTGGCTGAGTTGAGTTCATCACAATCAGAGTCATAGGCATCCAGATCATCGGCTTGATAAGCAGCATTGTGGGTGATGACAGTCTGAGAGGTTTGAATGTCAGGAAGTCCTAGATCTGCCAAAAATGCTATTTCTTCCTCTGTTAAAGCTTGACCACTTGCTTGAGCTTGAACCAGCAACACTTTATCATTGAACCACGTTTCATCCCTTTTTCTCTTGGGCTCTGTACACTGCTTGGCAATATGACCCTCCCCTTTGCAATTGTAACAGATGACAGTCTGTTGTTTCCCTGTGTTGCTTCCACTTGCTCCAGGTGTGTATTTTCTCGTTGTTCCAGCAGCATAAGTAGTTTGTCTCCCCTGAACAGGTTGCACAGTTACTTTTCCATCATAGATGGTAGCTTGTTGACGAGGGTTTGACGAAGTCCTTAGCTGATTGTTGGTAGTAGGATACCGGGATGTGACAACAGCAGTTAAGAATGACATCATGTGATTAATTGCATCAATTGGATCATCCCCTTTCTGGAACACTGGAACAACTAGACTGGAGTCTGGTTGGGAAAATTCAGGTTGTTGCTGTTGATAGGCTGTGGGAGCATATTCCAATTGTGGGATTGATGGTTGTGGAGAATAAACGTTGTGGTGAACGGTGGATTGATACTCATTTGTTGGATAAGTAATTGAAAGAGGTGTTGATTGATTGGTTGTGAATTGTTGAGTTTGATAAGGTGTAACAAACTGTGAAGACTGATATGGTGAAACGTGAAGTTGAGATAGAGACTTGTGTAGATGAGATTGATTAGCTGGTGAGTTAATTGGTGATTTGCAAACTAAAGCAGAGGATCAGAGTTGCGTTCATGCTCCAAAACGTACTTCATTTTGCATGTCTTTCATGTTGTTTGCAGGTAGCATTGAAGCTGATCACATTTGTGTGGTGCAAGTCTTTGACCAATTTAACATCATGTAACAAATTTGCTCAATTCATAAGGAGAGTGTTTAAGAACTTGGTGTTGACTTGAACTGCTCAATTGGCATTTTGTAAATGTTCATATCATTGAGTAACAGAGTGACCTCAAGTAATATAATGTAGCGTCTCTCCTCTTTTGTAATGTGAATTATCGAATTCATATACAGCTTTGCATCACGTTCTTATTTTGTTAACGACGTTCCTTGCATCAGCAGTTTAATCTTCTCCCAAAGATCTTTTGCTCACGATGGTGACACACAAGAGCATTGAATCTCAGTTTGGAGGCCTGGGAGAATGTGTTTATGCTTTGATGTCACAATTCTGTTGATGGCTTCACGTCGGAGTCAGTTCAACATATTCCTTAAGCCTTGTTACTCCATCCTCAGTGATTGAAGGCCAAACAAGTGGTCCTTTTTCAACAGAAGCAAGAATCATTCTTCCATGTGGTCTATTCATCATATACAGTTCCATTATGCTTTTCCATGAATCATACAAGTGTTTTTCAAGCATCGGTGGTTTGTTGTCTCCTCCAGAGAGAAGTGACTTATCAGCAAGAGTCGTCATTGTGGTATCCAAAAGATTACAGATTGATCGATCGGTGGTAGAAAGAAATTGTGTTTGGTTACATGATTGTTGAGTCTTGAAATGAAACTACACGGGATTTTACAATTCTAGACAAAACCGGGAAAACAAGTGTTTGTTTCACGGGATTTTACAAGTCAAAGAAAGAACCGTATAATTTAGAAATGAGTTTGTTAAGTTTAAATTTAATTTGGTTTCACTAGTTCGGTTGTCAAACAAAACTAACTGGTTCGGTCCTATCTAGTTCGGTTCCCAAAGAAAATAGTTCGTTCGGTTCCCAAATAGAAATAGCTAGTTCGGTTGACAAAGAAACTGACTAGTTCGGTTGTCTAGTTCGGCTGTCAAAGAGACTTGCTAGTTCGATTGTCTCTAGTTCGGTCCTAGCTAGTTCGGTTGTCACTAGTTCGGTCCTAGCTAGTTCGGTTCCTAAAGTAAATAGCTCGTTCGGTTCCCAAATAAGAATAGCTAGTTCGGCTCCCAAAGTAAATAGCTCGTTCGGTTCTGCTAGTTCGGTTATCTACTTCGGTTCTTCTCGTTCGGTTCCAACACAAAGTATCTTGTTCGGTTCCAACTACTACGAAACACAAATTTTCAAAACTCAAAAAAACACGATTTTTAATGGTTTTTAGCAAAAAAATCTTGTACAACTAGTGTTACTAACCCTATAGGAACAATAAAAATGAAAACTTTATGGTTTTTAGCCAAAAAAATTTGAATCACTATTTTGCTCTTTGTAAAGGTTTTTGAACACAAATCAAACACAAAAACTAAACACACCACTCCATGGCTCTTGATACCAATTGTAGATACATGTAATCTTATGATCAAACCAAGAACAAGAGTGAGATGTGGGTTGTGATGTTAGAGAGAGAATGGATGGAAAAATGGATGAAGTGTATTAAGATGGAATATGAAAATGTGGTACAACCAACCCTCTCCAAGGCTAGGATAGGGGCTTATATAGGTCCTATAGGCCGGCCCATAGGTTATGATGGGCTTCCCATGGGCCTTGGGCCGGACTAGATTACTAATTTAATCATTACATAAACTACGAGCTAAGACTATTACAACTTGGAAGTAACCGATACTTTTTGTGTTTCCAACAATCTCCCCCTAAGGGAGGTCACTCCAATTTACAAAACTTTAAACCTAGCATACTATGCTTTATCTTTAGTCTTTAGCTCGTACTCTTGACTTTCTCTTGTGAATATGTTGTAGTGATCATTGATTTCTGGATAGAGCTTGTTCCTTGAACTTGTATTTGACATTGTGATCTTGAGCATCTTGAGATCATCAACCAAGCACAATCTCTTCGCCATCTTGAAACTTTGCCATCTTGTGAACTTGCGACTTCTGGACCGACATGCTCATACCTTTCTTGATTTGTTGATTTGGAAAGCTTTAATGTTGCATCTTTCTTGAAATTCTTTAACTTTAACACTTCGTCACTTCGAGAAAGACGTTCGGTATCAGAGTGACGGAAACTTCTTTGAACTTCTTTGACTTTAATACTTCGTCACTTCAAGAAAGACGTACGGTATCAGAGTAGCTCATCAATAAAAATGATCACGAATTTATCTAAGTAAGGTTTGCACACCCGATTCATTAAGTCCATGAATATCGTCGGTGCGTTAGTCAGTCCAGATAGCATTACTTAGAACTCGTAGTGGCCATAGCGAGTCCTAAACGCCGTCTTTGGAATGTCCTCGTCACGAACTCTGTGGAAAACTAGAAGAGGGGTTGAATAGTTTACCGCTTTTTAAATTTATGTTTAGTTTGATTATAAAAACTTAGATTCGACTTTATGTGAATTCACAATGTGCACAATATGAACAATTAAACTAATCAAATAAGTAATAAGAAATATGAAATAAGTATGCAAGATAAAATATAAGAGATGGAAAGATCAAACCACAACGCGAGGATTTATAGTGGTTCGGTAATGAAGCACCTCTTCGCCCTACTCCACTCCCCGAGCACCAAACTCGAGAGTTTTTTTCACTATGTCAACAAGCTCCCTTTAGGTGGAGAAAACCGTACACAACTTAGCTTACATCAATTTCCGACACTAAGCGAAATGTCGAGTTCTAATCCTAGGTAGAACCAATCTATCACAACTAATCACACAACTTCATGACAATTTACTACTTTGCTTCACCACACTACTTCTTCTTCACTTCACAACTTTACTTCTTCATAACCTTTGAATACTTTTCTTCACAACTTCACTTCAACTAAACACTATCTTGATCACACCAATCTAACACTAATTACTAAGATCACCCCGATCTAACTATACTTACAATGATCACCACAATCTACTTAATATACACAACTACAATACACACCTTCACAATATACACAAATAATTTACAAGATATTATACACTTGCAATAAGGTTGCAAAGATACACACTAAGCTATAATACTCCTTCACTTGATGGTAGGAAGTATTCTTCTCTTGCACTTAAAGATCAAATCTTGGATCACTTGGAAACAAGGCTTTATGATTAAATGATCAAAGGAATGAGAAAGTATAAACTGATTTAGAACAGAAAGAAAGAGTGTGCAAAAGGTGAGAAAATCAGTAGGAAATAGTCCAGTATTTATAGGCAAGTTGAGATAAAAAAACACGTGGCCGGTCCCCTTAATTAGGGTGTCGATCCCCTTAAAATTAAGGGGGCCGCCCGTTATAATTAAGGGGGCCGCCCAAGCCTGACGCTTCCTTTTATGTCGCTTCTGGAGGAGGTGTTTTCTGAAACATTTCTAGCCGTTTTTGGATGGAAAATTTGAATTCAAAATATTTATTTGAATAAAACATTTCTTTTAAATCTAAAAATGTTTTGTAAAAGCTATAAAAATGTTTGTGTAATTTTTTATAAAAAGTGTGAGGTTAAAAAAATCCTTTGATCATTAAGCATTTGTTTATTCATACCTTTAAGTGATTAAATTTTCGAAATGAAAATTTACTACTAATTACTTGTTTACAATTAATTTTTCATTAATTATTTTTACATTTTGTGATTATCAAAACGTAGAGAGATCGAAAAATATAAACAATGTTTTTATGCATTATTTTTATCAACAATCTCCCCCTTTTTGATGATTACAAAATCTAAACTCATTAAATGAAAAAGTAATTTTTAAATAAGTATTTAGTGAGTTTTATTTCTATTTCTCCCCCTTTTTGTAGAATCAAAAAGACTTCGTTGATGAATATTAGTAAAAACGACGGAATAAATGCCCCCTTGATGTGTACTCCCCCTCGTTCGAGGGCACCAAGGAATCGAGCTATGGTGTCTTTGCTACAAGAACAAGTTAGAAAAACAATACCAATTTTTCTAAACAACTTTTTCTCCCTTTTAAATAAATGACCAACTCTCTCCTTTTGCAAGCAAGTCCAATGGCTTCCTATGGCAATCTAGGAATATTAAGATCTTTGTAGTTTAAATTTTATGTATGATGTCTTAATATGCTTTAAGCATATTATCTAATGTATGCTTGATTGTGTTTTATACACAACCTCTATGTTTAATGAATGATCTTTGGTATTATGCTTTAAAGTATGACCTAGTTGGTTGTTGGTGGAGAGTTTAGAGCGGAGGTGGTTGTTGAGGGATAGTCTCGGTGGACCTGAGGTGGTGGATGTGGTCGAGTGAGAAGAAATTCAATCCAATTGATATCTTCACTTAAGGTTAGGATTTGTTTTTGGGTAAAGATGCAACAAGGGCAATATCCAACATGATTTTCAACTTGGTCTAAGTGGAGGGTGTGAGGTAAGCATGGGGAGTAAGGTGATGAGGGAGTGTTACATTGTGAGAGGTACATGGCTCAAAAAGATTTTGAAAGTTCTTGGAGTTATAGTAATGTCATTCATTGATCAATTTCCTACTTAGAGATTGGAGGAAGGGAGTTAGTTTGTTGTCACCATGAGGTGCGAGTGATCTGAGCATGAGTCATATTAGCAACATGTTATTTGATGATGCGTGAGGGAAGTGTAGCTGAGTGAGTGAGGTTGATGAGAAGTTTTTAGGTGTTAAGGAAGGAATGTCCAACATTAGGTCAAAAGTATTACCAAGTGGAAAGTGATTGAGATTGTAGAGAATCATGGTTTTGTTGAGTGGTATGAGAGTTCTTTTTAGATGGTTGATTGAGGAGGAATTGTGGTTTAGGATATTTGAGTGGGAAGTTACATCGTCCACATTTTGATGTTGTAGACAAGAGTCAACTTCTTTCTCCGAAACGTGTCTTACGGATAATTTTTGGCAACCCTTGAAGGTTTGGGTAAAATGTATGTGTAGGGAAGACATTAGAAAAGACAAGATAAGTGTGGAGAATGTGTTGAGGATAAGGGTTGATTTATACTAATAGAATTGTGTAATTAAGGAAGGATGGACATGGTTTGAAGGTCAATTAAAGGATGGTGGTGAGTTCAAGGAAATTATAGCTAAGTCTAGGTGAAAGAGGGTCAAAAGGCAGAAAGAAATAGTAAAATACGTGTATCAGGTGGCCGGTCCCCTTAATTGTATGGCCGACCCCTTTAATTTTAAGGGGACTGCCCTTTAGATTTAAGGGGGCCGCCACCTGAAAAGACCAGAATGTTTAGGTTTTTGTTTTGTTTCAGGAAATGGTAAAGAAGTGGACTGTTTTGTGGTTATTTTGCAGCAAGTCCTAGTTTTTGTAGCAACTAAAGCTACAACATTTAGCAAGTAAAGGATAGGCAAGCAAAATCCTAATTTTGTTTTAACATAATCAAGTCTAAGGGCATATAGCAAATAAGGACTTGTGGTCAATCATGCATAAAGAAAAGGTAAAGTCTTCAATAATAATCATATTATACAAGTAGTTTTATTACTCTTAATAGTTGTAATGCTCTTAAGATTTCTTAGACAAACCTTATCATAGTGTTTGGTACGTTGTAATCAAAGAGGAAATGTAAAAGATTATTACGATGTAATGAAAAAATGTTGTTTGTTTACAATTATAAGATGTAATGACTAATTAGAAGGAATGACCCATTACACCAAAATCATTCCTTAAGACCCCCTCCTTTTTTTTCATTACATCCCGTAATGGAATCAAAATTACATAAAACACCACAATTAACTAACAACATTAAATAAACTTTCTATAATTAATGGGTACGTTAGTCTTTTTATTATCGATTCATTACGTTTTGCCATAAAAACCAAACATGATTAATAATTGTAATGAATCATTACATTACACTGTGTATTCCATTACGGCGTTTATCTCATTCATTTGACATTTCATTCCGTCCTACCAAACGAACCCTAAGTGTTGTAAACATATTTAAATGAAATTTGTGTTTGCATTTATAAACCTAGTGTGTGCCTATTTGTAACAAATGTAGAGTAATGATTATTTCGACTCTAAGAAAAGAAAACCTAAGAAATAATCCAAGTGCTCCTTGATTTAATGTTGCTTAATCAAAATTGTCAAGATATATATTAGATTATATATTTTGGCAATAAATGCGAGATCATTATGCATGATTTAAAAAATATTTTTGGCATATATCAACAATGTATGAATGAAAATAATTTTTCATGTTCTCTTATCCGTGAGAAGGTATTTGTATTTAGTATATTTTTGGGGCTTATATTTATATATATATATAAAATAAAAATATATATATATTATTTTAGTATATATATAAAAATATATATATATATATATATATATACTAATAGAAAAGTTTTAAGCTAATTAAATCAAGGTTACGTAATTTTGTATATAAAATATCTTTTATGATAAGTTCCAAATTTTTTGATTTGTGCAAAATATAATCCTAAACTCAAATTTGAGATATAAGAGGAAAAAAAGAAAATTATTTTATGACACTATTAGATGGTCCGGATCCCTCTTAAAAAAAGTAGTCGCCCCTTAATTTTAATGGGACCACCCATTAGGAATTAATGGGGCCGCCCATCTGACGATATATTTACTTAATTTTTTTTGATTTTTGGTATATTTAATTTTGTTGTAGCTACATTGCTTTCCATGTTTAACATTTAAGTACCCTTATCGTTGGTATTGTCGTCGGATGATTCGGAAGTATCTTGAAAGTCTTGGAAAATTCCATTTTTAACACAATATGTAAGCAAATCTTCCTCAAATTCCTTTCGTAAAAATGCACATCCACGACAATTCGGACCATCAACCGGGGTTCCACACCTCGCACAACGCGGAGAAGAGTCGGGTACGGGAACAAGTATCTTGTCTTTAAGACTCTCTATTGAACAACATTCTCTAGTGTACAATCTTCCACAAGTCGAACATTCCTTAATTGCGTAACGGAGATTCAAACGATGAGACGTCATAAGAATTAAACAATTTAGAGGGTTAAAGAAAAGAATTAAATGGATAAGAAGAAAAAGAAGATTATTTTTGGTTTTTTCGATTCTTTAAACAACATATATATTATTATTTTTTTTTATCTTTTACTTATACTAAAAAGAAAAGGAAAATATTTTTTTACTTTTTATATTTTATGATTTTTTTTTTGATTTTTGAATTATAAAACAAAATTGAAACTTTCAAGTGTGAAAGGATCTTCAAACCAAATCAACAAATACAAAACGTAGGAATCTTAACACTAGTCCCCGACAGCGGCGCCAAAAACTGATAGGTAGTTTTACATACATATAAAATAATATACTTATAGAGAAATTAAGGAAATCTCCAAGTATACCTTCGGCAATTCCACTCACAAAGATATATATATAATACGAATATTAAACCGGGCAAGTATGATCACTCGGGTCGTTTCCCCAACGACTAGTGAAATTGAAACCTCGTTTAAGCTTGGATTCTGATTTGAATGAGCAAATGGATGATTTGATTATCTAAAGCAACAATTAAAATGGACAATTTAAAACAATTAAACTAATACGAGAAACAACTAAAACGTGACAATTAAGCAAGTAAACTAAATTTAACTCCTAAAAATGTAAACTAAAATTCTAAACCTAAGATAAGACAAAGGAAAATTTTAGGAAAGAGAAAAACATTTTTTTGATTATTTTTGAATTTAATATGAATTAAAAACTATTTTAATCTAATTAAATCCTAAAAATTAAAAAAATATAAAATAATTGAAATTATATTTTTCTAAGTAAAATAAGTAAAAAGAAAATTTTAGAAAAAGAAATTACTATTTTTGGCTTTTTAGATTAAAAGATATGATTTTTCTAAAATTAAACTAATTAAAAACTATAAAAATAATAAAATTATTAAAAATAAAGTCCTAAAATTTTTATAAAAATTACACTAAATAAAGAAAATGTGCAGAAATAATATAAAAATAAAAGCCCTAATTTTTATCTTTTTATAAAAGTTTAATTAAACTAATTAAAACCTAACCCTAATTATTAATTAAAAATATAAAACTAATTAAAAACTAACTTAGGGACTAACTGTGTTAAAAACTTAAAGGCTAACGGGGCTAAAACATTTAACGGGCAAGGATTAACTAAGAAACAACTAAAATAGAAAAATTACAAAAATGGTCCCTGAGGACCTAACCCGATAACAACTAAAGTCCTAATAAGCCCCTAAATAAGTTGAAGTTAAAAACAGCTTAAAATTCAAAACTCAAAAGACCAAAGTTGTAGAATAAGCTGGGGAGATCAACTTTAACAAAAGCACTATGGGCTGAAACTCAAAGATAAGCTCTAAAAGAGCTTATTTCTAAACTGACCTCAGAAAGGAGGCATTTGAGCTCATTTCAACTTAAATGCTTGCACAAGGCTTGATATAAGCTCAAATTGAAAACCAAAAGCTATTCTAGATAGCTTAAAATGTGTATGAACTAGAAATGATAAGCTAACTAAACAGGAAACACTAGAAGCTAACTAAATTTGGGGATCAAGTAGGCAAACTCAGGAAAAGCACTTAAAACCTCAAAAACCAAATGAGCTAAAATGCTTAAAATACCAAAATAGAAGCTGAGCTTTTAAAAACTTAATAACCTACCTCTAGATTATGAATCCAAATCATAAAAACAGTTACTACAACTTTAAAAATTCAAAATTAAGAGACTAATCCTATTCCTACTGTTTTTGGTGTTTTTGACTTTTTATGATTTTGACAGCAACATTAAGCTATGTAAATAAGCTAGAAAATGAAATTTAAGTCCTAATCTATATTAAGCTATACCTAGACTATAAAATACTAAAAGAAGAGCTATTAAACCCTAGCTTTGCTGGCTTAATTTAGGGCTTAAGAATCAGCAGTACTAAGTTAGTTAGTACTGCTGATGCACTTTGCACAAGTGCAAAACTATAGTGCAGGTTTCCTAATGGTAAAACCTGCACTAAAACACTCTTAGTGAGTGTTTACAAACTCAATGCAAACACCAACAACAGCTCAAAGGGCTAAGTTCAAAATTAAGCTATAAAATCTAAACTCCTAAGTACCCTGGTGCTGACACTATTAAAATAAGCTCTAAACTTTTCATTTTCAAAATCTAACTTGTAAAAACTTCTTACCTAATGTTTTTAACTAGATTCAAAGCTGTCTAAAAAGGTTTGCACAAAAACTTTTGACTTTAGAAGGTCAAACTAGCTTAAACCAAACACCCCTTTATTTATCTTGACAGATTTGAGTTAAGCTTAAAATGAGAATCTATTTAACAAAGAATTAATACCAGATACCTAACAGCTTATAACAAACTTAAATGACAAAATCTAACTACTAAATTAAGCTAGAATGAAGATCTAAGAGATTACACTATTATTTTTGGTTTTTATATATTTTTAGGACAGAAATGAAGTACTAATGATCTATACCTATTTAAGCAAAAACAGATGAAAACATATAACTAATAAGCACTAGTAAAGAGAAATAAGCACAATTAAACAACTAATTTAAGCAACTAAGTAAAATTAATAAGCAATCTAAAACTAATAAGAACTAGAGACAAGTAATTAATGAAACTTAAAGAGAAACTTACAAAAAACCTTTAGCTCAACAAAAGGTTCCCAAATAGGGCAGCTACAAGCTCCCTAGCTTATTAATAAGCTAGGGTATAAGTCCTTGGGAGCTCTTCCAAAGTTAGCTCCCCTTCCATAGCTTATAAATCCAATTGTTAAAGTTTTTAAGCTGGTTTAAGATATTAAAGAGTGATTAAGTCCAATTAAGCTCAATCATGAGCTTAGAGACTCATGAGAGCTGAATAGAGCTTATAAGGGCTTATTGAGCTTTAGCTTAATACTAAATAAGAAAAATGAGAGATTATGAATTAGAGAAATTTTGAGAGGTTAACTGAAATTTCATTATAATAAAGCTTGCTTACATTACTTAAAAGAAAGATTACAAGATTGAAAACAACATTTAAGCTATGAATTGAAAATTAAGCTAAAGCTAAATCTAAAAGCTACGTCTAAAAAAACTAACTCGTCTCTCGTGTGTGTGAGAGGTGAGGCCTTTTTATAGGCTGCAGGGGAACCTTCTAGGCCCCTTTCCTTGCTGCCTACTTCTCTTGATCTCAGCCATCAATTCCTTCAATGATTAGATATTGGTCTTGAGCCGTTGGATTGATTTGTGGACACCTGAGGATTGCCAGCATGTCATTCTTTGATGTGACATGCTGTGCTAGTTCTGTGAGTAGATTAGCACAAAAACCCACTATTATTTGTGCTTTCACCATGGCTGACGTGGCTTGAGCTTGATCTTGAGCTAATGAATCCCTTGGAAAGACTGATTTGACCCTTGCCTTGCACTTATGAGCTCTTTAATTAACTAAAGGACCCTTCAATTCTCATTTGCCCCTTGATTTACCCTGGATAGTGAGTTATAAGTGACGATGAATAGTAAAAAAACTTCGCGCCCATATTTTGGCAGTTAAAAACTGTTATAACTTTAGGATATTACACAAATGGCCCTTGTCATTCTTTTCTCTTTTTCTAGTTATAAATCACTTTTGGAAATTGCAAAACCAGCCCTTGTGGTTTATTAAAAGGAGAAAGTGGGCTAGTAACTTAGGCTTTTGGGATTCGGATAGGGTTTCTAGGTTTTAAGAGGCCCATTAAGCTTTCTTGGGCCCAATAAGGGAGGAGGGGACATTTTTGGACTTTTGTAAGAGTTGAGGGACCAAAGTGAAACATTTTGAGGATTTGTCTTTTGTGTTTGACTTAGTTTGACCATCTTTGACTGACATTGACTTTTCTTGGCTGATTTTGACTGAGGCTTGACTTTTCTGGCTTCGGCTTTGTACTCTTCTGATTCTCGTGTCCGTGCTTGCCCGTTTTTGACTGTTTTCTTGTGATTTTTGATATATCCATACCTGCACACACAAAACATAAATACAAGCATATTTTTGTCATTTTTGGTCTGTTTTGGGTTTAATTGGGTTATTTTAGGTTCAAATGGATATGTGTATTTTACACTTATCACGTAATTAATTGTGTCACATTATAAACTGCATTGACTCTTTTTTAAGCAGAATCATGGATATCACAAAGGCTGAACAGATTACGTTGGATGATGCCTTAGTTGCTCCTGCCAACCGACTGAAGATTGGTAAATGCAATCTACGATTAAGCTCAGATCTTACGTCAAAAAAAGCAACTCTTCAAGTGGTTTATGATGTGTTAAAGCTCACTTCCTTCTACAAGGCATTTCAAGCCTCAGCTGATGTTCCAAAGATCTATATGCAAGAGTTCTAGGCCACTGCATTTGTTCATAACCGTTCGATTTGATTCAAGATGAATAACAAGAAACATATTGTCAATCTTGAGTACTTCAGAGAAATGCTTTAAATATGCCCTGTAATCTGTAATCAGAAATTTGAAGAACCACCCTTTGAACAAGAAATTCTCACATTTCTCGTAAGTCTCGATCACAGTAGAGAGATAAGGAAGATTACAGATGTCAATGTCAATAAGCTACATCAACCTTGGAGATCATTTGCTGCGGTTATCAACAAGTGTCTCAGTGGTAAAATCTCCTATGACAGTCTTTGTTTATCTCAAGCTCAAATCATTTGGGGCATGTACCATAAAAAGAATGTTGACTATGCCTTTCTTCTATGGGAGGACTTTACTTATCAAGTAAAGAATAAGAATACAAAGAAGGGTAATGTGATGTACTACCCACGCTTCACCAAGCTTATTGTCAACTTCTTCATGTCAAAAGATCCATCAATTCCACGGAGGAACAAGATTAATTAGCACTATGCCAGGGATGACCCTATGTTCACCACAATCAATGTTATCTCCAGGCATAAGGATACACAGTTGTACGGTGCAATCTTGCCTAAGGATCTGACCAACGAGGACATTCAAAACTCAGAGTCCTACAAAGAGTACTATGCTATCGCTTCAGGAGAAGTACCTCCAAAAACAAAAGCAAGTGTTCATAAGAAGAAAGATGATTCGGATACAACACCTAAGGAGAAGCCTCCCACAGACCCCAAAGACAAAAGAGTCAATCAAACTGGTAAGATGACTGGCTCAGTAAAGTAGAAGCAACCTGCTACAGGTTTAGAGTCTCTCTCCGAAATTGCTTTGAGTGAAACTGAACAACTAAAGATAGCTACCAAGAGAAGTCGAATTCAAACACTCAACTCACAAGCAAGTGGCTCAGGTGATGGAGTTGACATCCTGTCAAAGGTTCCTGATGAGTAAGTACATGAGAAGACAAGTATAAATGAAGAAGCTGGTGATAAACCAGAGGTTCCCGATGTACCCGAACATCATTCTAATAGTGAGGAAGGGTCTTGGACCTTTAGTGATGATGATGATGAAGATGATGATGCTAACAAAGATTCAGATGCACATGATGATGATGATGATGAAGATGATGATGCTAACAAAGATTCAGATGCACATGATGATGATGATGATGATGCAACAGAATCAGATGATGATGGTGACAACATTACTCATCCAAAGTTGTTCACCTTCTCAACTGGTATGCACACCATCAGATTATCAAACAACTGATGAAAGTGAGAAACAAAAAGATGATGACAGGGTTAAAGATGGTGAAGAAGACAAAGAACGAGACGTGACGAATGTCAATCTGGAAGGAGGTGATGTTGACATGACTGACGCTGACACTACCAAAGACACAAAAGATGCCCACGTGACTCTCACGACTGCTAATCTCGTTGTCCAACATCAAAGTTCATCCATGTCAGATCTGGTTTCAAAGTTTATCTCTCCTACTACGGATGAAGGTATTGAATCTATATAGACTCCTCATATAAAATCAACTACTTTAGTCAATGTACCTATTTCTGTAGCCACAGAGACTCCAGCTACCACTACAACAATCCCTCCACCTCTTTTTCCTGTCATTCAATCAAGTCAACAAACACCTGTTACCACCACCACAATAACTAATCCCTCCACAACACCGCTTCCAATCCCTAACTTTGCATCTGTATTCGGCTTTAATCAAAGAGTAACCGCGTTGGAATCTGATCTCTCTAAGCTTAAACAATCAAATCCTTTCGCTGAAGCCATTTCATCTATTTCGGGCATAGTTAATGAATACCTTGGTTCTAAGATGAAGGAAGCAGTAGATGTGGCTATTCAACTCAAATCAAACAAGCTCAGAGAAGAAGCTCAAGCAGAAAATCAAGAATTCCTCAACTCACTTGATTCCAACATGCAGAAAATTATCAAAGATCAAGTCAAAACTCAAACATCGAAGATCAAGTCCAAAGTTGAGAAGTATGTTACTGAATCTCTGGGAGCTGAAGTGTTGATTCGTTCCACCAATCAACCTCAGACATCTTACGGAATTGCTTCCTCACTCTCAGAACTTGAATTAAAAAGGATTCTAATGGATAAAATGGAGGAGAATAAATCAATTGACAGATCAGATGTTCAGAAAAATCTTTACAACGCATTGGTTAAAGCCTATAACAACTTGAATTAAAAAGGATTCTAATGGATAAAATAGAGGAGAATAAATCAATTGACAGATCAGATGTTCAGAAAAATCTTTACAACGCATTGGTTGAAGCCTATAACACAGACAAGGACCTCCTTTCCTCTTATGGTGATGTTATCATTATTCCAACAACAAGGGATGATAAAGATAAAGATGAAGAACCCTCCGCTGGATCAAACCGAGGGACCAAGAGACGGAGATCAGGCAAGGAAGCTGAGTCATCCAAAGAACCAACTCGTAAGGAGAGCAGGACAACAAGTTCTTCGAAAGGGGCCCCCAGATCTCAACCTACCGACTTGAATGAGACTACACATCTAGAGTTCATTACAGGTGATGATGATGTCATTCCTGCTAGAGAGGTACAGGATGAACGTCAATGGCACCCTCTAACCTCTCCAACTCCTGATCGTGAATGGCACCTAACAAAGACTGTTTTTGATTTACCTCCTCAACATTGGATAACTGACGTAGCACAAGCTGCAGGCACTCAATCCTCTTTTGATGAGTTTATGGCTAGTCCTATCGATTTCTCTACTTTCATGATAA
>BQNB010018535.1:2036-13525 GCA_026074375.1 Tanacetum coccineum | reverse complement strand
TGAGTGAATGTGCTAAAAGGCTGTCCGATTGGAACAAAACGAACTTTGGTCATGTGCAATGGTCCATTAAATCTATACAAAAGACTTTTCAAATATTGCAAAGCCGTTTTGATGGGTCGACAGGTGATGAACAACGAGTCTTAAGAGAGCAAATTAAAGAGCTCCTCACACGTGAAGAGTTGATGTGGAAACAACGCAGTCGCGTTCAATGGCTACGTGAGGGTGACAAGAATACACGTGAAGGAATCGTCCTCTTCAACATTTGAAACAACTATATTTTCACCTTCTCCTGGTTCAAAAGATTCATCATTATAAAGTATATCAAGACAAACATCCGGTGGTTCTGGAGTAGGACAAGGTAATGATGGATTATCAAAATGAAACGACTCATACTCGGGAAGAGAGTAATTAGCATGAGTAGTGGTACTGCCACTTCTCGTCTCTTCCGTATGATCGCTAAAAGACTCGAATTCGGGTAAAGAATTATCCGAAAAAGAAAGAGAAGTTTCGGACGAATCACTATCCATGATTGGAATAGGATTGTCTTTTAAAGATTCGATATTAGAAATAAGACGACTAACGTTCAACAATTTTTCACGAAGGATAACGTCTTGGATTTGAAGAATGTCATCTAAATCAAACTCTTCCTTTTCTTGATCGATTTCATTTACCTCCTCCAAGCTAACGTACTCGATGTTCTCAAAATTATCGTCATCACTCAAAGTATCATCATTTGAATCAAAATCGGCTTCAACAATTCCCGGTGGAATTGGAGCAATATGAGCAAGTTCACCGGCGAACTCCTCGAAAATAGGGTCGATCTTAGAAGAATTATCAATCAAAGTATCATGGTTAATCAAAGATTCCACAAGTTCGGACTCAACATTAACACGATTATCATCACAATTAGGCACATCACACGTATCGTCGGAAATTCCCTCAAACTCTCTTGGGATTGGGATAAGGTTCTCAACACTAGACTTTATTACTTCGTCTGATTCCGTTGCCGGAATAGTGTCAAGATGCTCATCCCCCATTTTTAGAGAATTATCGGGTTCTTCGATCGGTAAGTCGGTTGTGATTGCTAAAGGAATATAATCATCCTCGTCATCACAAGTAACAGAAAGCATGTAACGACAGGCAGCAGCATACTTTTCATCTTCGTAAGCTTTCTCCTTTTTTTGAACTTTGCTTCCCCATTCATTAAAATCTTGCTTAAGTTTTCGAATTCTAATCTCACAATCTTTCTCATATTCTTCATCAATCTCCTCTCCTCGAAATCTTTTATAACCCAAATTATTTATTATTCCCTTAATTTCTCTATCGACCAATTGCTGTTCATGCATCATTTCCTCGATACTCATATTCTCTATTTTCTTTCTTGGATCTCTTATTATTTCTTCAAGTTTTTGTTCCATTTTATTAAGGACTTGTAGAATTCCTTGATGATCGACGGAGTCTTGCGGGGGTTGTGGTTGGTCAAATCCGGAATATCAATTAGGTTCATAGTAAGTTTCATTGATTGGTTGTCGTTGATAATCATAGTGAGGACCTCCGCAATAAGCACAACAAATATATTGTTGAGAAAAACTCGGTGAATTTTGTGGATAATAATTATCATTAAAGTTTTGATTGTAACACGGCTCCTGTTCATAGACAAACGGGAACTGTGGTGAACAATCATAACCATAATGAGCATTATTTCCACATAACTCACATAAGTAAGTCTCAAACTGGGGTTGTGGAGGGTGGTAAGAAAAATTTGGAGAATTATCAACAAAGTTAGGCTTTGAAACATGAGGTAATGAATAGCATGACGGATCTAAACTTGGTAAAGTTTGTGGAATTTCATTAATGGTTTGATTGCATGGCTCCGGTTTAGAAATGATCGGATCTTTTGGTGGACAATTATAACCGTAATGAGCACCTTTACCACAAGATTTACAAATGCATTGTCGACAAAAAATTCCATCTAATGAATCACCGCACTCATAACAACAATTATGGTCAATTTGTGGAGGTTCTTGCGAAGATTTTTCACCGGGGTCTTGATTGACAACGCATGGCTCTCGAAGAGCATTAACAACGTTGGTATTGTCATCGGATGATTCGGAAGTATCTTGAAAGTCTTTGAAAATTCCATTTTCAACACAATACGCAAGCAAATCTTCATCGAATTTCTTTCGTAAAAATGCACATCCACGACAACTCGGACCATCAACCGGGGTTCCACATCTTGCACAACGCGGAGAAGAGTCGGGTACGGGAACAAGAATCTTGTCTTCAAGATTCCCTATTGAACAACATTCTCTAGTGTACAATCTTCCACAAGTCGAGCATTCCTTGATAGCGTAGAGGGATTTTGAACGATGAGACGCCATAAGAATTAAACAATTTAGAGGATTAAGAAGAAGAATTAAATGGTTAAGAAGAAAAAGAAGATTATTTTTGGTTTTTTCGATTCTTTAAACAACATATTTTATTTACGGACAAAACGAGAGACAACTTAAACCAAATAAGAAATGAGAAATTAAAAGGCAAACAAAAATTGCACTACTATTTTTTTTAACAATGAATTTTAACGGTTACACGAAAAAGACTTAAACCAAATAATCAACTACTTTCACGGTAACTATATCTCAAAAAATTGCTTTCAAGGGAGCCCGTACTTCTAGAGACACAAAAGGTAAAGTTTTAAATCTTTAGTTGCGATTTGGTAACCAACAAGTTCACCGGAAATTGAATGATAGATACCTCCGTTGAGAGTAAAATATTTTGGTATTATATTACCAATTGGTGACTTTAATTTCTTTAATTAAAAAGAAGACTTTTTTATATATAAATATTTTTTTTAAACTTTACATAAACTAAAAAGAAAAGGGAGAAATATTTTTAACTTTTTATATTTTTATGATTTTTTTTTTGGATTTTTGGGAGATTATAAAACAAGAATGAAACTTTTCGAGGGTGTAAAGGATCTTCATACCAGAATCAACAACGTAAAATGAAGGAATCTTAAGCAATAGTCCCCGACAACCGCCAAAAACTATTTGCAGTTTTTTATATACTATAAAAATATATAACTAATCATAACCTTAAACTATTAAGAAAAATCCCTAAAGGAAATTTTCACTCTCAAAAAATATGAGTAATAATATGAATATATTCTCGAATCGTCTGTGTATATTAAACCGTGTAAATTATGATCAAACACCGGGTTCGTTTCCCCAACGACTAGTAAATTAAAACCACGTTAAGCTTGGGGGATACTGAATTTGAATGAAGCAAATATATTTTTTTATAAGCTATCACTACTAAGCAAAACAACAATTCCAAAATTTAATTAAAAACGCGAAATGGGAAACTTAAAACTAAGGCCAAAAACCTAAATTTTACAAAATTTAACCTAATTTTTATTTTTCTTTTAAATTGTATCTAATTGACTAAAAACGAAGTTTTTAAAAAAAACTAGGAGAAGAACGAGGAGTTAAAATGAGAGATAGAAAATTACTAACCGAGAACCGGGAAATACAACCCGTTCTTTAAAAAGTGAAATTGTGGCAAAATCAGACCCTACGAAAGTGAACTAATTTTCCTACAAACTTTATATTAAAAATAAATTTTGTTATAAAAAAGATTTTATATTTTTCTGATTAATTTCTATTTTTATGATTTTTTAAAGGTTTTAAAGAAAATAAAAGATTAAAAATAGTAAACTTATAGTAAAAATATACTAGAAAATATACTGAAAATAGCTTATGCAATGTAGGATCCTAGGAAAATTAACCCTAAGTTGTAGCCTATAAAAATAAGCACGAAATAAGCTTAACAGCTATTGTAGCTTTATCGGAAGGCCAAAAGGTGTATAAAAGGTTTCATGAAAGTAAAGATGAAAACGGATGAGCTAATATTGTAGCATGTGGTAAAGAGAGTGTGTGTTGTGTGTGGTAGGTCGTGGGTTCGAGTGTGGGCAAACCCCACTTTTTGCACTTTTTATTTTTTTAACTTTTATGAAAAACTAATGATTGGGATTTAAAAAGAACACTAAAATAAGCTACTTTTATAAAAGACACCTAAACTGAAACTAACTAATGAGCTTAAAATCAGCTTATTAAAGCTGCTGTATCAGTGAGTGAGCTTAAAAGCTCATTTTATAATTATATATAAGCTTGTTAAAAAGCTTAAGAAATAATCCCTTTGTTCCAAACATTAAAGCAAAAGATAATTTGGAAAGCTTATGAAGTGCTTAATCTATTTATGAAAAGAAAATTGAGATTAAAACACTAGATTAAAGCTGAAATTAAAGATCAAAATGGCAAACTCAAGAAATAAGCAAAAGTGCACAAAATCAAATTAAGCTAAAAAGCTCAATAAGCTGAATTGGAACCTAAGCTTTTGAGAACTTAAAAAACAACTTTTTAACTATCTATTTAAGAAATAAAATTAGCTATCTTAAGCTAGAATTCAAATTTTAAGAAACTAGAGTCTTAACCTACTGTTTTTGGCTTTTTATCTTTTTGAGTGACTTTTGACAGCAAAATTAAGCTAGGGACCAATAAGGCTAGAAAATAAAATCAAAAGTCTTAATCTCTAATTAAGGCCGTATAACTAAACTATAAAAATACTAAAAGGTAAGCTACTATATCCTAACATTGCTAGCTTAAAAATTGGGTGTGTGGTGGTGTGTATAAAAGGTGTGGAGGGGGGAGGGGGTAGGGCTGGAGGAGGCGGGGGGAAAAGGGGATGAGGGTGGGGGAGGGGGGGTGTGGGTATGAGTAGCTAATATATCAGCAGTACTAACAAAAGTTAAGTACTAAGCTGATATTTAAGCCCCAATTTTAAAGCTAGCAATGTTAGGAATGCATAGCTTTACCTTTTAGTATTTTATAGTTTAGTTATAGCTTAATAGAGATTAAGACTTAGATTTTATTTTCTAGCTTATTGTCCTAGCTTAATTTTGCTGTCAAAAGTCACTCAAAAAGATAAAAAGCCAAAAACAGTAGGTTAAGACTCTAGTTTCTTAAAATTTGAATTCTAGCTTAAGATAGCTAATTTTTATTTCTTAAATAAAATGTTTTAAATAGTTGTTATTAAAGTTCTCAAAAGCTTAGGTTTCCAATTCTCATTATTGAGTCTTTGTTAGCTTAAATTGAGTTTTTGTAGCATTTTTGCTTATTCTTGAGTTTGCCATTTTGATCTTTAATTTCAGCTTAATCTAGTCTGATTTAATCTCAATTTTCTTGTTCATAAAAAGATTAATTCACTTCATAACTTTCCAAATTATCTTTTGGCTTTCACGGTTTTGTGAGCTTTATATTAAGCTTTAAACAAGCTTATAAGTAAAAAATGAGCTTTTTAAGCTCACTCACTGAAACAGCAGCTTTAATAAGTCTGATTTTAAGCTCATTATTTATATTTTGCATTATAGGTGTCTGTTTATAAAAGTAGCTAATTTAGTGTTCTTTTTAAATCCCATCATTAGTTTTTCATACAAGTTAAAGAAATAAAAAGTGCAAAAGTGGGGTTGCCCACCACTAACCCAACACCACCACACACACACACACACTTACCACCATGCTACAATAGCTCATCCGTTTTCATTTCCTTTCATTAAACCTTTATACACATTTTGGCTTTATAAGCTAAATAAGTTGTTAAGCTTATTTCGTAGCTTATTTTATAAGCTACGACTTCAGGCTTATTTTTCCTAGGACCAAATACCCCCCACCCTCATAACTATTTTCTGTATTTTTCTAGAATATTTATCTATAAGTTTACTATTTTTAATCTTTTATTTTCTTTAAAACCTTTAAAAAATCATAAAAAATAGAAAATTAATCAGAAAAATAAAAATCTTTTTTATAAAAATTTATTTTAATATAAAGTTTGTAGGAAAATTAGTTTCACTTTCGTAGGGTCTATTTTGTCCTACAATTTTCACTTTATCAAGAACGGTTTTCGTTCCCGTTCTCAGTTTTAATTTTTATCTCTCATTTTAACTCCGTTTTACATTCTAGTTTTTTTTAACTTCGTTTTTAGTCAATTAGAATACATTTAAAAATAAAAATAAAAATAGTATAAATTATAGATTTAAGTTTTGGCCTTAGTTTTAGTGTCCCGTTTCACGTTTTTAATTAAATTTTGGAATTGTTGTTTTGCTTAGTAGTGATAGCTTATAAAAAAATATCTTTGCTTCATTCAAATCAGAATCCAAGCTTAACAGGATTAATTTCACTAGTCGTCGGGAAACGACCCGGGGTGGATTCATGATTTATCCGGGTTTAATATACGTATTATATATTATATTATATATATTTTTTGAGAGTGTAAAAATATAAAAAAAAAAATTTTCTGTAGGAAATTTTCTTAATAGCTCTTAAGTTTTATTAGTAATATATATTTTATAGTCTATAAAACTGTAATCATTTTTGGCGCCGTTGTCGGGGACTATTGCTTAAGATTCCTCTTTTACGTTTGTTTTGATTTGGTTTGAAGAATCCTTCACCCTCGAAGTTTCATTCTTGTTTTATAATTCGAAAAATCCCAAAAAAAAAATCATAAAATATAAAAAGTAAAAATATTTTCCTTTTCTTTTTAATATAAGTAAAAGTTAAAAAAAATAAAATATAAATAAAGAAATCTCTTCCTTTTTAATTAAAGAAATAAAAGTCACCAATTGGTAAAAATACCAAAATATAAAATAACAACTTTTTACCCTCAACGAGGAATTATCACATTTCAATTTCCGGTGAACTTGTTTGGTTCCGAAAATGTGGTAAAAATTGGGGGTGGGGGGGGGGGGGGGGAAAAAAAAAAACAAATCGAACTAAAATTTACACTTACCATTTTGTGTCTCTACGAAGTACGGCTCACCGTGAAGTAGTTGATTATTTGGTTTAAGTCTCTTCTGTGTAACCGTTAAAATTCATTGTTAATTAAAAAAAAAATTAGTGAAATTTTTGTTTGCTTTTTAATTTCTTATTTCTTATTTGGTTTAAGTTGTCTCTCGTTTTGTCCATAAAAAATATGTTGTTTAAAGAATCGAAAAAACCAAAAATAATCTTCTTTTACTTCTTATACATTTAATTATTTTCCTTAACCTCTAAATTTTTAATTCATATGGCATCTCATCGTTCAAGATCCCTCTACGCTATCAAGGAAATTGCTCGACTTGTGGAAGTTTGTACACTAAAGAATGTTGTTCGATAGGAAGTTTTGAAGACAAGATCCTTACTCCCGTACTCGATTCTTCTCCGCGTTGTGCAAGATGTGGAACCCCGGTTGATGGTCCGAGTTGTTGAGGATGTGCATTTTTACGAAAGGAATTTGAGGAAGATTTGATTGCATATTGTGTTACAAATGGAATCTTCCAAGACTTTCAAGAAACTTCCGAATCATCCGATGACAATACCAACATTGTTAATGCTCTTCGAGAGCCATGCGTTGTCAATCAAGACCCCGGTGAAAAATCTTCTCAAGAACCTCCACAATTGACCATAATTGTTGTTATGAGTGCGGTGATTCATTAGATGGAATTTTTTGTCGACAATGCATTTGTAAATCTTGTGGTAAAGGTGCTCATTACGGTTATAATTGTCCATCAAAAGTTCCGATTATATCTAATCTAGAACAATGCAATCAAACCATTAATGAGCTCACACAGATCTTGCCAATTGTTCACCCGACATGCAATTATGAATCTAAAAATTCATTTGCTTATAATCCAAACCCGAATTCTTTCGATAATTCTCCAAATTTTTCTTACCAACCTCCACAACCCCAATTTGAGACTTATTTGTGTGAGTTATGTGGAAATAATGCTCATTATGGTTATGATTGTCCACCACAGTTCCCGTTTGTCTATGAACAGGAGCCGTGTTACAATCAAAACTTTAATGATAATTATTTTCCACAAAATTCTCAAAGTTCTTCTCAACCATATCTTTGTTGTGCAAATTGCGGGGGTCCTCACTATGATTATCAATGTCAACCGATCAATGAAACTTACTACGAACCTAATTCGAGTTATGATTCTTCCAGATTTGACCAAACACAACCCCCGCAAGACCCCGTCGATCATCAAGGAATTCTACAAGTTCTTAATAAAATGGAAGAACAACTTGAAGGAATAATAAGAGATCGAAGAAAGAAAATAGAGGATATGAGTATCAAGGAAATGATGCATGAACAGCAACTGGTCGATAGAGAAATTAAGGGTATAATAAATGAATTGGGTTATAAAAGATTTCGAGGCAAGGAGATTGATGAAGAATATGAGAGAGATTGTGAGATTAGAATTCGAAAACTTAAGCAAGATTTTAATATATAGGGAAGCGAAGTTCGAAAAAAGGAGAAGGCTTACGAAGATGAAAAGTATGCTGCCGCCTGTCGTTACATGCTTTCTGTTACTTGTGATGACGAGGATGATTATATTCCTTTAGCAATCACAACTGACTTACCGATCCAGGAGCCCAATAACTCTCTAAATATGGGGGATGAGCATCTCGATACTATTCCGGCAACGGAATCGGACGAAGTAATAAAGTCTAGTGTTGAGAACCTTGTCCCAATCCTAAGTAAGTTCGAGGATATTTCCGACGATACGTGTGATGTGCCTAATTGTGATAATAATCGTGTTAATGTTGAGTCTGATTTTGTGGAATCTTTGGTTAACCGTGATACTTCGATTGTTTATTCTTCTAAGATCGACCCTATTCAAGAGGAGTTCGCCGATGAACTCGCTCATATTGCTCCAATTCCACCTAGAATTGTTGAAGCCGATTTTGATCCGAATAATGATACTTCGAGTGATGACGATGATTTTGAGGACATCGAGTACGTTAGCTTAGAGGAGGTAAATGAAGTCGATCAAGAAGAGAAAGAGTTTGATTTAGATGATATCCTTCAAATCCAAGACGTTATTCTTAGTGAGAAATTATTAAACGTATATCGTCTTATTTCTAATATCGAATCTTTGAAAAACAATCCTATTCCCATCATGGATAGTGATTCGTCCGAAACTTCTCTTTCTTTTTCGGATAATTCCTTACCTGAATTCGAGTCTTTTAGCGATCACACGGAAGAGACGAGAAGTGGCAGTACCACTACTCATGCTAATTACTCTCTTCCCGAGTATGAGTCATTTCATTTTGATAATCCATCATTACCTCGTCCTCCTCCAGAACCACCGGATGTTTGTCTTGATATGCTTTATAATGATGAATCTTTTGAACCAGGAGAAGGTGAAAATATAGTTGTTTCAAATGTTGAAGAGGATGATTCCTTCACATTTACCATCCGTACATTTCTACCATTTCTCACTTATCCCGCGGTCTCTCCTTTATCTTGCTCCACCAAGAGTGAAGATCTCATTTTTGATCCCGGCATCATCACATTTCATTTCTTAAAGCCGTTGGCCTTTTTATGGAAGTTTCTTTCTTCCATATTTGCTCTCCCCAAGGACGAATAAATTCGGGGATCGAGTCGAGCTTGCGACTCGGTTTAGAGCCGATGGTATCTCATTTGCTTCCCCAAAGACAAATTAATTCGGGGTCGAGTCAAGCTCGTGACTCGGTTAACAAAAACAAGCATTTCTATCTTCTTATCTATTTTCTAACAACTAATGAGAGGGGGCTTGCCTTTCCTTTCTCGTGTTTCGAGTTTTGTTGGTTTGTGTTGTTTTGTCCAGGATTACCCGGATTTTGAAGACTCTCGTGCTCATGGTTTTGTCCATTTATTCGAGCTTCATATCCTCAGCTTCATTTAGGGAATCCCATATCCTAATCTTATCGACTAACGTTTATCTTTAGCATACTTAATAAATGGCTTTAGATTTGCGTAGAGAACCCTTAATACTTGAATTATGCCTTGAAATTAGTATGGGGGTGACAGTCTCACATTGAGGACAATGTGTAGCTTTAGTATGGGGGGATCTATCGATTTGATTATACCTGCAGCCGTTGTTCTCATAACCCGTTTTTCCACCAAAAATATGTGATTTATATGAAAAATAGCAAAAATTTTAAATTTTTAAGATCTTATTTGTAGAAAAAAAATGAAAAAATATATTAGTAAAAAACAAAATGAAATAAGTGATGTTACATAAATAAAGGTGAGAACGAGTAATAAATTTTGACCCCAATCGTTTTAAACCTTAGTTTTTTCCTTAACAATTAACGATGATAGTTTATGCTAGTCTCAAGGTATATTTTTAAACAGTGTTAGACCTTATTTGTTATTACGTAAATGAGACTTGTTCTAATCTCATGTAGATTTTAAATATGCCGAGTTTAATTATATGGCTAAGGCATCGCGAGTCCTCTTTCGTATATAGAAGTTTAAAATTGTGAAGAATGAGAAATGATATGTTATTTGTAAGTCATGACATTAAACGTAAGTAGTTGGTTCTCTTTCCTAGCTCATATTATTAATTATGGCTTTTTCCCTCCCATTAGCTTGTTCACCTTTATATATAATTGTTTTAAATAAATAGAGTCTGTACGGTTTTTTTGGTTATTAATTAGCTAATAGAAGTTTTCTTAGTTCCCTTAGATAGGGATGAGTACACATGCATGGAATACTTAATTGCATATTATATGTATCATATAAGAGAAAATATTTTGCTTATTCCTTAAAGAGCCTTACAAGGTAAATATGGGATAATTAGAATTTCAATAAATATATCCGAGACTGATAAAAGTTTTTTATATTTTGACCGGCTCACAACCGATGTTACTAACAGCCATCTAAAAGTCGAAGAAAGTTAACCGAGGTCGGAAATAATGATTGCTAACATCTTGTCGAGGCGTGGCACCGATGTTATAGCCTTCTAAAGGACTGAGGTTTAATAATGTTGCTTAATTTTTGTCTTATTTTGCGCCTTAAAGAGCCTAAGGGTATATGGTGCAAATAAGATTGGTCCATTCATGTCTTAAAGAGCCTTTGGGTATATGACATGAATGGTGCCTTGCTTAAGTAGCCTAATAAAAGCCAAATTTTGGTTGCCTCGATGTGGACTTTAATCTTGATAACATTTGATCTTTTGAAAAGGGCTAGGAGCTAATTATTGTGTTTTTAACCGTTATGCTTTATTTTCCGAATTAATAAGTATCGAAACAAAAGTGTTAAAGAGCCCTCAGGTATATGACTTAAGTAAAATCCTGAGATACAAAAGTAGAATTTGCGGGAGGAAAACTAAGTACACAATTAGTATCTATGAGTAGTGTTAGTATCATGACTTGTATTTAACAATGATCTTGTTTTTAAGCTTAGTATGGAAAAGTGAAAGTTGAGGACGATGAATTTATTTTTCTTATTCTATGATCCTAAGCCTAAAAAAATTAATTAAAAAATGTGTTATGAAGTGATTGAAATATGGAAAGTTGTGAAAAAAAATAAAAAATAAAAATAATATTGAAAATGGAAAAACGGGGCGTTTCTTAACTATTGATTTCTTAATTCCTTTAGATGATCACTTTGCTACTTTTCAA
>BQNB010018534.1:7504-68158 GCA_026074375.1 Tanacetum coccineum | reverse complement strand
ATATCATTACCATCACAAGTAAGTGTTAATTAACTCTTTTGAATTAGGGTTCTTATGTAAGAATTTAGGAAAATCAGAGAATGATATTTCCTAGAGTAATATTTGAATTAGTTGCTAAAAGTAAGCTAATTCTACTATAGGAATCAAGTGAAGAAGAATTTGGCTTTTGCAAGTAGGCTTATTTGGAAATTTGAGGTAAGTAACATGGTATTAAACTTGTTATACTTTATCATAATAATTGTTATAGTAGCATGGATCCATTGCTTGTTTCTTGTGTTATAGTTAGCTAAATTATAAAATTGGCTAAGGCATGGTATAGTTGCTCCATTTTGTTGTTATAGTTGGTTAGTGAATAGCTAACCATGATGTTATGATGATTTTGTGTTATATGGTGTTTATGTCATTTACTTACTAAGCATTTTGCTTACATGTTATAGTTGATAACTTGTAGGTTCCAGCGTAGCCGACAAAGGTAAAGAAAAAGGCTTAAAGATGGATTAAGTGGAAGTAGGAGTTAGCCCATTTTTGTTGTCGATAGCTAGAAATCGCTTGGACCTCAAGCTTGGTTAAAGTTCAAAATCCCCCAAGTGTCGAAATGTGTTTTGGTAAATGTTGTCTTTAAAGTGTCTTATTAATGTTGTGAAAATGTTTGTAAACATGTTTTATAAGTGTTAAGTCCGGTTTGTGTCTTGTAGTAAATGGTTATGTATGATGTGAAAGTATTTTGGTGTTATGGGTAGAAATAGGGCGTTTGGCAAATAGCCATTCCCCCATGTTCGTATGTCATGGGTCAAAACTTGTTTGAAACCTTTTTGAAGTGTTATGATTATGTTTAAGAATGTTTGTGTTATGTTTGGTCAAGTGTTCTATTGTGAAAATGGATTTCGGAAGCAAAAATGCATGATTATAAATAGTTGGGTTTTTTGGTAAACTTGGAAATAGGAGCATAAGCCCTTCTGGGCATAAGCATAAGGCCTTCTGGGTGGAAACTTATTTTGACAGATTCTGAGTTTCTGGGCAAACGCCCTTATGTGTCTGGGCATAAGGCCTTATGCATTCAAAATAGTTTTCTGAGTTTCTGAGTGCAGGGCATACGCCCTTATTGGTTTGAACAGAAGGCCTTCCACATGGAAATGAATTTTCTGAGTTTCTAAGATCAGACCATACGCCCTTCTGGACCTTAGGCATAAGGGCGTATGGTATACCTGCAGTTTTAGCATATTTTTGTCGATTTTAAAAATATCATATATTTTAAATTTAAGTCGTTAGAGGTCGTGTCTTATACTGTCAAAAAGGTATTCGGATCTACTTTCACCTAACAACACTTTCAAGAGTTGAATTGTAACTGATTTTGGTCAGTTTATAAAAGAATGACAAAAGGTCATTCCTTGTTACGCGTTTGGGCAAAAAAAATAATTTTTGATCAAATTTAGAGTCAAAAAGGGGTGTTTTAACTTGGTATCATAGCTTCGGTCTTAGAGATTTAGGATTACACCATAGGATTTCCTAGACTTAGACCCCTCTTAGATGCGTTTAGTGATATTGCAAGTATAAACATTCAGTGTAGCATGCCTTAGAAGTAAAATAATCATGCGTATAGGTGGTGTATAGTTAAGAATAGAAACTTGTTGTAAGTGTATAGTTTTAAGGATGTTGAGTATGCATATGTTAAGTACTTTCATAACTACGCTTGGCCACTGTAGTGATGAAAATATGGCACATATGTGGACTCGATATCAATAAAGCCATACATGAATGACAAGTTTAGGGTAATGAAAGTATATTAAATGTCATCATGCCTCGGTTATATATATATATATATATATATATATATATATATGGTTGTGAGAAATAGTTTGATTGGTTAATTTTAGTAAGAAGAAAATATGGCAACCATCCGCAATATAGAAGTCTTGAAAGCAACTCCTTCTAAACATGCCGAGACTACGACAAGTAATGCGGATAAGGTTAGTAGCGGTGATGATGATAGATCTTCTTCTTCTAGCTCCGAGGACCTCAACTTTAGAGGATTCTCAAAAGAAGAAAAAGAAGCACTATATGCGGTAATAGCTAAAAGAATAGGGAAAGCAATGAGAAAGGCGATACCATATGATATTAATGAAACCTCAAACCAGATAAAAGAACAAATTAGAAAATAATTTGAAGAATTAAAGAAAGAAGGAAGTTTTATGAAGGGTTAATGGAAGGATAGAGCTACTTATCGTAACTTCACGACATGCGATGTACCAAAGTTCACGGGTGATCTTAACCCGATTGCTAGCACAAGGTGGATTACTGCCGTTGAAGGTGCTTTTCGTACTAGTGAATGCGAAGATAAGAACAAGGTTAACTTTGCCTCAAACTTTCTTAGGGATAGTGCTAAGATATGGTGGGAAGGGAAGATGTGTGAAAAAGGTAAGGATTGGGTTAGTTTATGTTCGTGAAAGGAGTTTAAAGAGATGTTAATGCGGAATATGCCCCAGTGTAGGAGATTAACAAGATTAGGGAAGAATTTCATAGTCTCACACAAACTAACGAGATGGTGAATGAGCTATGAAAGAAGTTTAATGATATGGTCCCTTATTGTCCGGAATACCATGGCAATGAAAAACTTAAGGTAGAAAAATTCCAAAGAATGCTTAAGGATGAGATTCGTGAAGTAATCTCGCCTTTTAAGTGTACCACCTTAGAAGATCTCTTAGGAAGGGCCCGGATAAGGGAAGCGGATTTGACAAGAAAGAAGAACAACAAAAAGAAAGAATTAAAGAGAAAGCAAGAGTATGAGGATGTGGGTGCGAAAAGAGCAAGGTTTGATCATGGCAAGAAAAGTAGTGGGAAACAAGTTAAGTCTCCTTACAACAAATGCCATAAGCTTCATTATGGCGAATGTAGACCTAACATGAAGAGGTGTTATAAGTGTGGTGATCTAAATCATATGAGTAGGGATTGTAGGAAGCCGATGATTGTGTGCTACGGGTGTAATGAAATAGGGTGCAGGTTGAGTGAATGCCCAAAAGCGAAGGTGATTGAGGCGAAACCGTTAAGAGCAATCAAGGAAGAAAAGGCGAAGGCTCCAAAAGCGAAGGCTCGCGTTTATCCTATGACTGCGGAATAAGCACAATCGATGCTCGATGTTGTCACATGTATAATCCTCGTGAATTCTTTACTCGCTCGTGTTTTGTATGATTCGGGTGCAAGCGTATCATTTGTATCCTATGGTTTTAGCGATAAATTATCCACACCATTAAATAAACTCCCAAAACCCTTAGAGGTTGATAAATTGGCAAAGATTTATGTCAATGAGATAGTCACACGTCATGGTGTACCCATTTCTATAGTTTCCGATAGAGATGGACGTTTCACTTTGGAGAAGTTTTCAAGATAAGCTCGGAACAAGATTAAACATAAGTACGACCTTTCATCCTTAAACCGAAGGACAAAGCGAAAGAAAAATTCAAACCTTAGAAGATATGTTACGAGCTTGCATCATTGACTTTGGAGGCAATTGGGATGATCATTTACCTTTGGTCGAATTTGCTTACAACAATAGCTACCAATCTAGCATAAAAATGCCGCCGTGCGAAATGCTTTATGGTAGAAAATGTAGGACAATTGTGTGTTGGGAAGAAGTCGGGAGGAGAGAATTAGAAAGTACAGATATTGTTTTGGCGATAACCGAAAAGATTGAAACAATCCGTGAAAGGCTTAAAGCGGCACAAGATAGATGGAAGAGCTATGCCGATAATAGAAGAAGACCGATTGAATTTGAAGTTGGAGATTATGTGATGTTGAAGGTCTCTCCGTGGAAAGGCGTGCTAAGATTTAAGAATAAAGGGAAGTTGAGTCTGAGATTTATAGGGTCGTTTAAAATTTTGAAGCGGGTTGGAGAGTTCACTTATGTATTGGAGCTACCCGAAGAAGGGAAAGGTATTCATAATACTTTCCCTGTATCCTACTTGGGGAAGTGCTTAGCATATGAAACGAGTGTGGTCACATTAGAAGATATTGAGGTTGATCCAGAATTGACTTCACAAGAAGAACCGGAAGCAATTTTAGGAAGAAAGACAAGGCAATTGAGAAATAAAGATACACCGTTAGTAAAAATCCAATGGAAGCATCATAAAGGCTCTAGTATAAGATGGGAGCCGGAAGAGAAGGTGAGGAGTAAATATTCTCATTTGTTTCAAGAGTAGATTTCGGGGGCGAAATCCTGTTAAGGAGGGGGAATTATTACACCCTGAAACCTGATAAGGTACTTTTATATAATAAAGTACAATATTTAAGTTTATTATTTTATAAGTATTAGTAAAATATAGTGTTTGATTTAGCAATTATGATTAAAAAAGGTCAAGTTACAAGTTATAATAATAAAGTGTCCAAGTGATAGAAGTTTTGTGGCCAAATTAGAAGGAGTGAGACCCTAGGGACTAATTTTGCAATTAAAACAAACAAATCCCAGCTTTTGGGATAAGTCTCCACCTCCTAAACAATTCTTATCAAAAGAATTAGTGTCTAGAAGATTTGAGTCTGGTGTGTGTCGACATTAAGCCAAGAAAAAAAGAGGGAAAGTATTTTGTGAAGAATTGATCAAGTAATTGTGTGGGAATCAAGCACTAAGAGCCCTAGATATCATTACCATCACAAAAATCAAGTGAAGAAGAATTTGGCTTTTGCAAGTAGGCGTATTTGGAAATTTGAGGTAAGTAACATGGTATTAAACTTGTTATAGTTTATCATAATAATTGTTATGATTATGATATGTTATAGTTAATTTGGAGTTTGTTATAGTAGCATGGATCCATTGCTTGTTTCTTGTGTTATAGTTAGCTAATTTATAAAATTGGCTAAGGTATGTTATAGTTGCTCCATTTTGTTGTTATAGTTGGTTAGTGAATAGCTAACCATGATGTTATGATGATTTTGTGTTATATGTTGTTTATGCCATTTACTAAGCGTTTCGCTTACATGTTATAGTTGATGACTTGTAGGTTCCGGCGTAGCCGACAAAGGTAAAGAAAAGGCTTAAAGATGGATTAAGTGGAAGTAGGAGTTAGCCCCTTTTGGTTGTAGATGGCTAGAAATCGCTTGGACCTCAAGCTTGGTTAAAGTTCGAAAGCCCCCAAGTGTCGAAACGTGTTTTGGTAAATGTTGTCTTTAAAGTGTCTTAGTAATGTTGTGAAAATGTTTGTAAACATGGTTTAGAAGTGTTAAGTCTGGTTTGTGTCTTGTAGTAAATGGTTATGTATGATGTGAAAGTATTTTGGTGTTATGGGTAGAAATAGGGCGTTAGGCAAATAGCCATTCCCACCTATGTTCGTATGTCATGGGTCAAAACTTCTTTGAAACTTTTTTGAAGTGTTATGATTATGTTTAAGAATGTTTGTGTTATGTTTGGTCAAGTGTTCTATTGTGGAAATGGATTTCGGAAGCAAAAATGCATGATTATAAATAGTTGGGTTTTTGGTAAATTAGAAATAGGAGCATAAGCCCTTCTAGGCATAAGCATAAGGCCTTCTGAGTGGAAACTTGTTTTGACAGATTATGAGTTTCTAGGCATACACCCTTATGTGTCTGGGCATAAGGACTTATACATTCAAAACAGTTTTCAGAGTTTCTGAGTGTAGGGCATACGCCCTTATGGGTTTGAGCAGAAGGCCTTCCACCTGAAAATATTTTTTTTGAGTTTCTAAGATCAAACCATACGCCCTTCTGGACCTTGGGCATAAGGACGTATGGTATACCTGCAGTTTTAACATATTTTTGTCGTTTTTCAAAATATCATATCTTTTAACCCGTAAGTCGTTAGAGGTCGTGTTTTATACCGTTGGAAAGGTATGCGAGTCTACTTTCATCTAAAAACACTTTCAAAAGTCTAATTGTAATTAATTTTGGTCAGTTTATAAAAGAATGATAGAAGGTCATTCCTGGTTGTGCGTTTGAGCAAAAAAAAATAATTTTTGGTTAAAATTTGAGTCGTTTTGGGGTGTTTCACCATGCTAGCCACTTCAGCCATCCAAGAGGGCGTGAGCTAGAGAAGCAACGCAAATACATCTCCAAAGTTTTATTAACAGCCTCTGTTTGACCATCAATTTGCGGGTGGTATGTCAAGCTAAAATTGAAATCTGCTCTATTTAGCTTGAATAGTTACTTCCAGAAAGTGCTCGTAAATACTTGATCCCGGTCACAAACAATTGACCTTTGCATGCCATGTAGACGAAAAATATGATCAAAGAACACTTTTGCATTCATTTCAGCCATGCACGGATGTGAAAGAGCTATGAAGTGAGCATACTTAGACAAACGATCCACCACAACATAAATGACAGTTTTACCATCTGGCTTGGGCAGCCCATCTATGAAATCCATAGATATATCTTCCCAAATTCAATTAGGAATCGACAAAGGCTGAAGAAGACAAGCAGGGGAAAAGTTCTCAGCTTTGTGTCATTGACATACATCACAAGCACGAACAAAATTTTGAACCATTGTCCTCAACCCTTTACTATAAAAGTTAGCTCGAATACGATGAAGAGTTTTATGAAACCCTTCGTGAGTGCTGTTATGGAACTGTTCAATGATGAGCTGTAGTGAAGACGAGTCTTTGTCAAGATAGATACGACCCTTAAAATATAGAATTTCGTCTTGAAAATTCCAAGGACCCACAGCTTCATCACTATGGATCAATCTTATCATGCGTTGGACATTTGACGATGCTGATTGCTCTTCTTTAATTACACTCAACCAACCTGGAACTTGCAAAGTAATACCCCTCAAACTACCACCTGTTGTTTCCTCATTCATTCGAGAAAGCACATCAACCACAACATTCTCAATCCCTTTTTATACTCTACGACAAAGTCATAACCCATAAGTTTAAATAACCAACGTTGTTGGGCTGGTGTTGTAATTTTCTAAGTCCATAAGTGTTTAAGACTCTCATGATCTGTTCACATAATGAACTGCCTTCCAAAAATGTATGGCCTCAATTTTTATACGGCTAACACCAATGCAAGAAATTCATTTTCATATATAGATAAAAACAAATTGCTTCCTTGTAATGTCTGACTGAAAAAAGAAATAGGTCGTTCTTGCATCAAAACTGCCCTGACTCCTGACCTTAAAGCATCACACTCAATAATAAATGTTTTTGAGAAATCTGGCCAAAACGGGAGCTTGAGTCATTGATTTTTTAGCCTTATAAAACCGTCTTCAGCTACCAGATTCTATGAAAAATGGTCTTTCTTTAGCATTTGCGTAAGTGGCCCTGCTATTTTACCAAAATGTTGTATCAATTTCCGATAGTTACCGCAAAGCCCAAGAAAACCCCGTAAAGCCTTAACTGTCATTGGTTTCGGCCAATTAATGACCGCTTTAATTTTTTTAGAATCTACTACAATACCCAAGTTAGAACTAACATGAACAAGGTACTTAACTTCCTTTTGGCCAAATCGACACTTTTCTAACTTTACAAATAACTAATGTTCTCGCAAAACTAAAAATACCTGCTCTAAGTGTACCAAGTGATCTTCCCAAGATTTACTATATATAAGAATGTCATCAAAGAAAACTAAAATGAATTTTCGAAGATGATTTTTAAATACCTCATTCATGAGGGACTGAAAAGTTGAAGGTGCATTCGTGAGGTCGAATGGCATGACCACGAACTTGTAGTGTCCTTGGTGAGTCCTAAACACGGTTTTTTCAATGTCTCTCGGGTGAACTCTGATCTGATGTAACCAGAGCGAAGATCAAGTTTCAAAAAATATTATGCACCTTGGAGCTCGTCAAGGAGTTCATCAATAACCGGTATCAGAAATTTATCTTTGATCGTGATACGGTTCAAAGCTCGGTAATCAACACACATTCGCCAAGACCCATCATGCTTTTTTACTAAAATTACGGGCGCTGAATACGGGCTGAAACTTGTACGTATCATTCCTGATTTAAGCAAGTCAAAAATAATTTTACTTATTTCAGCCTTTTAAAAATGAAGGTACCTATATGGCCTTATCGAGACAGGACCTTCACCTTGCAAAAGAAGAATTTTATGGCCATGGATGCGTGATGAAGGAAGGCTTGTAGGTTCTTTAATGATTTTTTTGTATTTGTTTAAAATGTGGCAAATCTATGGTAAGATAACCTTCTGTTTCTCTTGGCTAGCTACTGCATGAAGTAAAAAATCCAAACCTATAGTTCTTAGGTAAAAGCTTACTTTGTGGATCAGCAACCATTTTATTACTGGGTGTGGTAAAGCCTTGAAGAACTTGTTCTTTCCCATTCAACTTAAACTTCATCGACAACTATGAAAAATCCTAAATAATAGGTTCTAATGTTTGCAACCATTCAGCACCTAAAACAACATCATACTCTTCCAAAGCCAACAAATAAAAATCAATGATTAAATGGACACGTTGAACATGTAAAGAGACTTGCTTACATCGGCCTCCATTTGTCAAACTTTCACCAGACACTACCTTAACCTTAAACTTTTCGCTGGTCTCAATTTGTAGCCCAACTCTCTTTGCGAACTCATGGTTGACAAAATTATGAGTGCTTCTCGAGTCAACGAGTGTCGTAACCATTTTTTACATAATCTTGCCACGAACTTGCATAGTCCTTGGGCTTAAAAGACCGGTCACGGCATGAATAGATATTAGTGCCAATTTAGGTTCCTGGTTTTCTATCTCCATCTCTTCATCATCATCGCTCGACTCCATTACTAATTGGATCACAAACAACTTTTTGCACTTATGTCTGGGAGCATATTGTTCGTTGCACCTGAAACAAAGTCCTAACTTTTTCCTTTCATTGAGTTCTTCAAAATTTAGTCGTTTGATCGGGGATACTATAGAGGAGGTTGGTTGTTTTAAGGTCTGGAATAAAGATTTTCCAGTCGCAGATTTTCGTTGGGATTGAGTCTTTGCTTCGTATAGTCGGGCTACGCTAATGGCGGTTGAAAGATTGGTGGGACAGTTCGCTTGCACTTCTGTGCGAACTGAGTCTTTAAAACCACTTACAAAACAACTCACTTGACGATCTTGGGGTAAATATCCAACCTTAGCCAAAAGTTTGTTGAATTGAAATTGATATGATTGAACCGTACCTTGTTGTCTGAGTTTGGTGAGCTCTCCAAAATAGTCCAGAAACTGATGAGGACCATAAGTTATATAAATGATAGTTTTAAATTCTTCCCATGTTGCATCTGGTGTCTCTTATATCAACACTTGAAAACAAATGAGCATCATCCTCTAAGTGAAAAGAGGCAATTAAAACTTGGTCTTGAGCTGGAGTAGAATGAAATTGAAAAAATTGTTCTGCTCGACAAACCCAACTCGTTGGATCTTCCTTTTCGTTGAACCTCGGAAATCGAGCTTTAAAGGTTTAGCAATATAGTTTGAATTTGGACCGTATCTAGTTCCTCGCCTCGACCGTTGGAGCTTTTACCTTTATGCCCTCGTTTCAAAACCTCATCAATGCAAACTTTTAATTGACTAAAAAGGTCATTTATTTGGTTAATGATGGCTTGTTGCCCTTCCGCTAAAGAACGAATACTACCTTCAATCTTCTCTACTCTTTTCTCCATACATTGTGCCAAGCTTTGATACCAATTTGGTATGTACTGCTTCTTTGGCCCTATGATGGGAATATGACTTAACAAGAATGATAAGTATTTAACTAAGTAACAACACATCTAATTGAGTAGATCTTGAACTCTATCAAGAATGACTTGATAATATAATTTTATGGAAAAAGTCTGATGATCTTATTAACTGAGAAAACCCCTTATTAATACTTTAACTAACCTAGGTAGTGGGCTGAAAAATAGCAACAGAAAGGTTTAGTGGAACTGTTTTGAAAGAGTCTACAGATTCTAAACAAAAAAATACGGAAAGTTTAAATTCCTCTCTATACTAAAACACAAATGATCGGTGCCACATGGGCTGCCATTTTTTTCGTGGGCTTCATGTGGCCCATGTAATTGTTGTCTATGTTTGGGCTTGCTATTTCCGTATCCGGTATATTAGTATTCTTAGTTAATTGTGCTTTTCTCTACCTACTACGTCCCTTCCTGTTTCACCTAGAAATTTCTCCCTCAGTACGCATACACAAACTCACAGCTCATTCATATACAATTCTAAAAACAATGAGATATTTTGTTTAATTTTATGGATAACCCGGTGAATTCCTCTGAACACAAGGTCCTGTCTTTTTAATTTATTCATTTTTAATAATCTTTTGGTTTTAATTGTGTTTATTTTAGTGGAAGAAAGAATAAAGACTTAATGTACTCATAATTTATTTGTGGTCTTTCTTTTATTATTTTTTTTTCCGGATTTTGAATCTAGGGTTTTGTTATAATTTGAGGGTTTTGTTAATGTCTTTTGCACGTTGGCTTGCCGATGCTGTTTGCAGCTAAGGGTTTTGAGGTATTTTTTTCAATTTTCTTTTATTTTAAAATTAGGGGTTTGTCATGACTTGGTGGTTTTGTTAATTTCGTTGTTGTATTGTTTTGAAATAAGCCTTTATTAATCATATGCTTATTTTAACAGAGTTGATTTACAAACATGTTATCTAATGATGCAACTTGGATGGTGCCGCTATCTCCAACCCAAAAGATTTGTAATGTGATTATAATAAGGTTCCGCCTTCTAACGCTAGTCCAGGAGCAAACGGCTCTTGGTAAAGACTTCTCAAATCCGTTCTATGGTTGACAACTTGCAAATAAGTTGTATGGTTTTCAACTCACCATATCTGTTTAAGTGAAGAGTTGGCTAGCCCACAAGTTTATGGCTTGTGGTAAAGGCTGTGGAAAAACCATAACTAGTCCATAAGATTATGGCTTATGGTAAAGACAAATTGCAAATCCATATTAGATGGTTGACACTTTACCAAAAAGTGGATGGTATATCAACTCACCAAGTTTCATGTACAAAGAGTTGACATGGTTATCAATCCACCATGGAATTTACCTTTTCTAGGTGCCAAAGGATTGACTAGCCCTGAGCAAACGGCTACAGGTAAAGGCATATCAAATCCGTTTATGGCTGTAATGGTTTGCCAAAAACCATATGGTATTCAACTCACCAATGTTTCAAGTACTGAGAGTTGAAATGGTTTTCAGTTAACCATGGACATACACCTTTCTGGTGGCCAAAGGACTGACTACTCCAGAGTGAATGGCTAACTGGTAAAGAGACATCAAATCCATTTAAAATTTTCAATGATTCACCTCTCACAGGAGTTAACACACCTGGAAGTGATGAGAATAGACTGAAACTTTATGATTTGATGTACAAAATTGTCAATGGTGCTGATACAAAGGATTGCTGAAGAGCTTGTTGCTGCAAAGATACAAAGAGAAGACTTGAAGTGTTGCAGATCAAGAACAACTTGAAGAATTCTATTTACAACATCCTCAGAAAGCTTAAAGTGTTTAAAGTAAAGATCAAGAATGTTTTGAAGGAACTTGAAGTTCACAAGTGAAGATCAAGTTAGGGGAGGATTGTTGGGAAAATAGATTGTAACAGACTTAATACTGGTAGTATAACAGTTAAGTCTGGTAGTAATAGTTAGTTCTGTTAGTATTGAGTTAATACTGGCAGTACTAAGTTAAGTCTGGCAGTACTAAGTTAGTACTGGTAGAGTATAGCAGTACTAAAGTTAGTACTGGTCATAGTTAGTTCTGTTTATAGTTAAGTCTGTTTATGTAACAGAATAGTAATAGTTATCTTAGAGATATCTTAGGAGATATCTTAGGAAAGGATATGTATTATCCTTTGACGTTTGTAAAGCTCATTAGGGTTTCCTTGGTGTATAAGAGGAACCCTAAGGCACAATGTTACATGTACGTTTTGAGAAATATCAATAGAAGCATAGAGCTTAAATAGCATTTTAGTATTATCGTTTCTTCTTTATTCTTGTGTTAAGATTCCGCATTAACACTTGATAATTCATAGTCAGTGTCTCTCATATAGTTGATTTGGATTTATCCAAGTTATCTATAGTCTTACAAAGGCTAGTCAGATCCTAAACCAAGGACCTACATAACTATCAATTATTTGTTAGCATACAGACTATGTATTTTCAGGTAGGATATCAGTGCTATGGAGCAAATTCTAGAGTTTATTACGAAGGAAGGAGAGAGACTGCAGATGAAATCTGCAATCATTAAGAAAGAACTCATTGTTCACTATCAAAATGCAATAACAGCCCATCCTAAAGGTATTTTAAGTTTATTAAGAGCTAAAAAAGGAAGTGTTTACAAGCACCTTGGGTGCAATCGGAAATATAAACGATATAAATGAGTTTAGTTTTATTTTACTTCTTGATGTGGTCGTCGTTAGACTTCAACAAGAAGTTTTACAACTCCCTAGGCAGAGCACCTAATAGTTGTAGTAGTATAGGCAAGACTCGGGGGTTGTTATTGTTCACTCGAGGAATAGGTTGGGAAGGCTTGATCACGGTCTAATAGAATTCTAAGGGTTGAGGGAAGATTATTTTGGTATTTTTATATTTTATGAAAAGCAAGTAAATCATATATTGGAGAGGTTGGTTTGGTTTTAGCTATTTAACTAAATACAATCTAAACTAGTGGTGATAACAATAAGATAAAAGGCTGTGTTTATTTAATCATGTATGACTCCCTAGATTGCTTCTCCTAGTGTTGTTGCCTTGTCACATTTGTGATGATCTGTGTAATTATTTCCTAAATCATGAACGAATTACACGAACCCGCCATCTACTTAGCATTCCGTTAGAGCAACGCACCTGTAAGGTATTATGAATACTATTACAAGGCCCCTAAGAGTACACTAAGTGCATGAAAAATATATTAAAAGTAGATCAACCATATTAAGGAGCAAGGTAGTATGAAGACTGTTACCTGATGGTATCGTTTCTACACAATCATGTTTCCCTAGACATATCAATAGCGATACAGACAAAAGATGGTTTTCTAAGGCCTAACATGCACATCCATCACAAGAAGCAACACCACTAAGATCTACATTCTAGGTTTCATACAATCATAAATAAACACAATAGGAGGCTTAGCCTAGCATGTTAATAAAACAAGAACATAGATGAATCAAATAACACATAGACATATTGAATGATTAAACAAACCTTACTTGATTAAAACATGAGTTGGAGGAAGTACAATAGGGTTTTTAGGCCTTAAATTCGTCCCTAACAGCTGCTAAATGAACTAGGATTCGTACCCTCTTTTTATTCTAAAGTTACACACTCAAAACCCTAAATTCGGGTTTGTATATATAGGAAAATCGATGTGACGGCGTTGCTTTTTAATCGTGACGCCGTCATGAAAGAGAATATTATAGATAATGGGATGGGTCGTGTGCTCTGACGCCGTCTTGGAATCTCGTGACACCTTCTTGATTATCATTGTGACGGCGTCACGTTGTATTTGTGACGCCGTCTCCAGCCATTGTAGAGAAATTCTTGAGCCATGTTGGTGTAGGTCCGTAGTCTTGTCTGTTTCTTCTCCAAATATGCCCAAGTCACGTGTATTTCCTCCAAATGCCTTCCAAATGCAAAATACCTTAAAAGGAACTATTAAGTACCTATTTTGGGCATAAACACATGATTTAGGAGGTTAAACGACCCCGAAAAAGTGTATAAAATAACACCTTATCAAATACCTCTACATTTAGGATTTGCTTGTCCTCAAGCAAATGGGCTTTTCTACCTAGTCAATAACAATATAAGGGGTCATTTTACCTACTCTTTAAAAGTATTTTACAACACAACCTTCTAGACCTCGTAATAAAAGCACGGAAAGTATACACTAGCACCTCACATAAGTGTTTGGGATTCTCTCTTTCAATCGGGTGTATAATAAATTAAAACATAAGGGGGAAACGGAAAATCAACACTCATTACCTGTCATAGCATATAAATTACCATAGGCTTGGTAAATGATCAAACCTCCACCACTAGGTGCAAGCATTATTCATTACTATCTAAAAGGTCTTTTAAAGGGTTGTAGGGTGTAGGTGTAAGATAACATATAAGGGAAATGGAAACGGATGGGATACATTTGGGTGGCTTTGGGTGAATTTGGAGTGGAAGAGTTAGCTAATTACTTACATAAATACACGCTGGTTTGGTTGCTAGCCAAGACTCGGACGAAGATATACAAACTCTACACAACTCTACATCAATCTCTTTCTTTTTCTTTTCTCATTTTTTTGAATAACATAATACATCACATGATGTTTATAATACGTACCCCTACACTTGAGCTTTTACATGCTCGATATTTACAATATAACTAATGACCCGATTTGAGGTGGATCAAAATAACATGGATATCATTTGACAAACATATGAGGGTATTGACTTAACTTTTCTTTCCCATTCTTCTGCGAAATAAATACTACCATGAATCCCAATCGTCCCAAAACAGTATTTACAAGGATAAGGACTTAGCAACCGTATACTCAATAATTAACTTGGGTTAAAACACAATAATATACTAAAAGCGAGTACATATAAGGTATGCTAAGGCTTTTTGGGTGTAACGATTGGTTTAAGGGTGACAATGCTCTTCATTAATGATCCGGAATAACCAGAAAATTAAGAGAACTATGAAAAAGGATAGGCTCGGAGGGTTATACTATGGGTATCCTACACTAAAGGTGAGTGCATGGCAAATGTGTGGGATAGTTATATGATCGATGTGACCATCATAACAATTACAGGTTTAAAACATGGGTTAATCCTAATGCCTCTTATCAAGTAAATCCTAATACTTACTATGAGGTCTCGGAATGCATTACAATAACAAGTTTTAGAATTTAATATGCTACCGGTATACTCATATGAATTTTGCTAACACCAGACATTCCAGAAAAGGCGACAAGGCAATGCATACATGGCCGTAACGACGGAATAGACATGCACGCCTGCAGATCAACCTTAACTCAAACCGGGTAAAGATAAAACCATCTTGGGCTACCAATGATGGGTACCTGAATTCCTAAAGATCTAAGGGCGAACCTCACATTTTTGGGGTAGAATTCTGAGGGTTATTGTGCTAGTCATATTAATTCCTATCCATGAGACGCTATTAATACTCGGTTTTCGTTGGTATGTGTCGTAAAAAAATTTAAATTTAGGTAAAATCACCTTTTATGTTATGTTTCGATATATTACCCATCATTTTAAGGACAAAGCAAATGGAAAATGAAAGAATAGTTTCTAAGGCTTGTTTCCCCATACACTTAAGTTGAACATTGTCCCCAATGTTCTATAAAAGTACCCGTTGAAACGAATAAAGGGAAAAGAAAACAAGTAAAAGAAACTAGTACTCCCCTAGTTTGCTCAATAATGGAGAAGAAACATGCGATGACTGGTTAAATCGTCCTCCGAGAATCATCCAATGAAACTTCCAAGCTTCTTCTCATCAAATATAACCTGTAATCATAGACAAAGACAACTATACCAAGCATAAAATGTGCGATAGACAAATATACAATATGAATTTAAGGTTCGGCTCGATAAAGCAGTAAAGATAGGATGAGAGAATTGTTAAACTTATTAGGTTTTGCAGGTTTATAACAGAATCATACATATATTAAATGTTATCCAAGTTTTATTTTCAAAAATAATTAAAAACTTAAAGTTTTCTGAACGTGGGCATTTGACGCCGTCAGGGTTTTTGTGACCCCGTCACAGGTGTCGTGGTGACGACGTCGTGTGTAAATCGTGACGTCGTCTCCATAGTCTGTGAAAACAAAAATTTTGTTATTGATGAAAATTTTCTTGCACTTGATTCCATAAGTTAATTCCTGTACAAATGGCTACATAAAACCTGATATTTAACAATTCAATCATATGACTCGAAACTGACACGAATTAATCTAAATGATTCATTTAACATGTTTGAACTTGGCTCAAAAGCCGAATAAATTCCCCTACACTTATTGTTGCAAAATACCTTTGATTGAAATTAAGACGAGGTTAAAGACAAACAAAGCATGATTACAAGATAGTTCAAACATAGTAAAACAAACTATAAAGAATTAAAACACACATGACACTCCTAATTTGCGGGAAAAGTAAATTGGTTTGCCTCCCAAGAAGCGCTTTTCTTTATTAACAAGTCTTGTAGCTAGACTCGAAGCCACACGTCAAGTGTCGTAGAAGTGATCCAAGTTGACGATCTCTCTTGGACTTTCCCTTTCGGGGAGCTTCCTAGTAGTAGGAATTGATTGAAGGGTTTTGGAAAATTCCTCACCATCAGGGTCAATTAGTCTAATCTTGGCATGCCATGCTCCATCTCTATTTTTGGGTGGTTTATCCCAGCTAATTAGTTTTTTAATTAGGTCCTTTGATTCCCACATGTTACACTTAAGGTTAATGGGTATGGCTCCTAGAAATTCAACCATTCTTCTAAACACTAAGGTATCCTTAAAAGGGTTAAGCTCGGCATCTCTAGAAATTTCCTATTCTCCAGGCAAATGGCAGTCTAAGAAGTCCTTTCTAGCATAATAAGGGGTTTGTGTGCCTACTCCGTCTGAGCTAGGTCGTGGTTTGTAGGATTCTATTTTTCCAAGTGTGGTCCAATAAGGTGCTTCCTCATCACCTAAGTCTACTCCTTTTACACCGATACTGACCTAGTGATTCCTTCTCCTACTGCTATTTTAGCCATCCTATAATCTATAACTGCGTTGGCGGTAGCTAGGAATCCTCTTCCTACCAGCAAAGGGGTCTCGGGGTCCTTTTCATATCAATTACGTAGAAGTCATTTAATAGGTTTAGTTTTCCTATGTGGACTTCTACTTCTTTTACAATCCCAACGGGGTAGGATTTGGTTCCGTCAGCCAATCTAAAGATATGGCCAGTCTCTTCTAATAGTCCGATGTTAAGCTTTTTGAAGAGGTAAAGTGGGATTATATTTACGCATGATCCTAGATCGGCCAAGGTGTCAAAAGGTTTTGAGTCCCCTAATCTACAAGGTAGAGTGAATAGTCCAGGGTCTTTTATTTTCGCAGGTATTTCTCCTTGGACGAATACTGATCCGTTTTTGCCTAGTTCTAAGTTCTATACATATTTATCTAATATGGCGTTATAGATTGGAGTGTGAACTAGGACTTCAAGAACCGGTAGGTTAAGATGCAAATCTTGGAATTCATCTTCAAGAGTTGGTTCGGCTTCTTCTGGTTGTGGTGGTTTGGTTTCAATCTCGGGTTGCCGCAGGCTGGTTTGGGAAATGGTTGCCTCCTTGAAATGTGCCTTGATAGCATTGATTGAGTTAGAAGGGTGAGAAGAGCATTAGGGATCAGTTGTCGGGTAAGAACGGGCAGACCAAACTGGATGAGTCCCTAGTTTTGGGTTCTTAACCGTATCGCTAGGCAGCGTGCCTGTTATTCGATCGGTGATGGCTTTCAACACAATGTCAATTTTGTTGGTCATCTCGCTTTGCTGTTGTTTGAAATCGGTTTTAAACCTGGATAGTCTAGCGTCTTGAGATGCCATGAAGTTGGACACCAATCCTTTAATGTTTTATTGACTGTTAAAGCTTCGAGGATTGTTGTTAAAAGAACGGTTCGGATCGAACCGTTAGATTGGAACTGGTTAGGTGGGTTTGAAAAGTTATTTTGGGAATTTTGGGGTTGTCTCCACCTAAGGTTTGGGTGACTTTTTCATGACGGATTGTAGGTGTCACCAAGATTGTTTTGCTCGGGCTTAAAAGTATACCACTTACCTCCCGCTTCATCGGTGCGCGAGGATGCGTATTCAACAAAGGCTTGTTCGGGGTCTTCCATGCAATACTGACTATCATGGAGACCACTGCAGATTTCACATGAGGTAGTGATTTTGTTCACTTGGATGGGTAGTGTCGGAGCAAGATAAGCTTCCATCAAGCGTTGAACTTGATTTTCGAGCTTGATTAGACGGCGGTTGGATGTACTTGGGACATCTTGAGGCAATACGATTGCCTTGACCGGCTTAGCGAAATCTCTTGGGTCATTCCAACTTTCATTGTCATAGAGGGCGAGGTCCTCTAATAATGCTCAGGATTCTTTGGCGTTGTGGTCACGAAGCTTACCACCGGCCGATTGCTCAGTGGATCCTCTTATGACAGGATTGACATGGTCATAAAAAATTTGCACTTGGAGCCAAAGGTCGATGCCATGATGAGGGACTTTTTGTAGTAAGTCCTTGAAATGAGTCCATGGTTTTAAGAGAGATTCTTCATGATGTTGTTGGAACATCAGGATATCATTGCGGAGTTTTACAGTCCTTCCTGGTGGAAAGAATTGAGCAAGGAAATGACTAGTAAGCTCCTCCTATGTGGTGACGGATCCTGCTAGAAGACGTTCAAGCCAATTGCTAGCTTGATCGCGTAGGGAAAATTGAAATAAACGCAGGCGCGTTCTTTCCCTATTTTCACCGTCAAGGTCGAGTGAGTCCACAAGTTTAAGGAAATCCTTGAGGTGTTGGTTTGGATCCTCGGACCGAAGTCCGTGGAATGAGCATCCGTTTTGCACCAACCGGATGGTGTCGGATCGAAGAGGTACCACGTTGTTCCCTGCGGGGAGCTCGATGGTATTCCTATAGCCCTCGTGGCTAGGTTTGGAGTAGTCTCCTAGAGTACGGATAGGATTCTCGTCTCCCATGGTGGTTGACGAGAATGGGTTACGAAACAAATAACATGAAGAAAAGATAGACTACAAGAAAGCTAATATGCGGAAATTAAATCTTACTTGAAAGGATTCAAGCAAGTAGAACTAAGCTAAACTATGATCAAAACCTAACTATTTCCCAGGCGGCGCCGCCAAAAACTTGATGCGGTCGTCGTTAGACTTCAACAAGAAGTTTTACAACTCCCTAGGCAGAGCACCTAATCGTTGTAGTAGTAGTATAGGCAAGACTCGGAGGTTGTTATCGTTCACTCGAGGAATGGGTTGGGAAGGCTTGATCACGGTCTAACGGAATTCTAAGGGTTGAGGGAAGATTATTTTTGTATTTTTATATTTTATGGAAAGCAAGTAAATCATATATTAGAGAGGTTGATTTGGTTTTAGCTATTAAACTAAATATAATCTAAACTAGTGATGATAACAATAAGATAAAAGGCTGTGTTTATTTAATCATGTATTACTCTCTAGATTGCTTTTCCTAGTGTTGTTGCCTTGTCACACTTGTGATGATCTGTGTAATTATTTCCTAAGTCATGAACTAATTACACGAACCCGCCATCTACTTAGCATTCCATTAGAGCAACACACTTGTAAGGTAGTATGAAGACTATTACAAGGCCCCTAAGAGTACAATAAGTGCATGTGAAATATATTAAAAGTGGATCAACCATATTAGGGGGCAAGGTAGTATAAAGACTGTTACCCGATGGTATCTTTTGTACACAATCATATTTCCCTAGACATATCAACAGCGATACAGACAAAAGCTGGTTTTCTAAGGCCTAACATGCACATCCATCACAAGAAGCAACACCACTAAGATCTACATTGTAGGTTTCATACAATCATAAATAAACACAATAGGAGGCTTAGCCTAGCATGTTAATAAAGCAAGAACATAGATGAATCAAACAACACATAGACATATTGAATGATTAAATAAACCTTACTTGATTAAAACATGAGTTAGAGGAAGTACAATAGGGTTTTTTAGCCCTAAATTCATCCCTAACAGCTGCTAAATGAACTAGGGTTCGTACCCTCTTTTTATTCTAAAGTTACACACTCAAAACCCTAAATTCGGGTTTGTATATATAGGAAAATCGCTGTGACGACATCGCGTTTTAATCGTGACGCCGTCATGAAAGAGAATATTATAGATAATGGGTTAGGTCGTGTGCTCTGACACCGTCTTGGAATCTCGTGTCTCTAGCCACTGTAGAGAAATTCTTGAGCCATGTTGGTGTAAGTCCGTAGTCTTGTCCGTTTCTTCTCCAAATGAGCCCAAGTCACTTGTATTTCCTCCAAATGTCTTCCAAATGCAAAATACCTAAAAAGGAACGATTAAGTACCTATTTTAGGCATAAACACACGATTTAGGGGGTTAAACGACCCTGAAAAAGTGTATAAAATAACACCTCATCACTTCTGCTAAGTTGTGTACATAACTGATCCCAAACTCACCGTCTCCAGTAATCCAATTGGAGATGGCGTAGTTGATCGAGTCGTAAAGCTAGGTATATCTTTCTCTCTTTTCTTTTGTACCAGGATACTATAGAGCTTGCTCATTTAGATTTTACCGTGTATGGAATATTTGTTGCTGCTATATTATTGTTCACGGTATGTTTTCTGTACATTCCAAATGTTTACCAATAGTCAAGCTCAATTAACAATGTTTGCGTTTGTAAATATTTAAATTATATAACTGAAGTGTGATTATAAAGCAAGTTCAGGGAAAAGTCCTAAATTTGTTTGGGGTTTGTTACCATTTAGTCTATGTGGAGAAGTGATGCTGCTATGTTTCCGTAAAGCTCCATTATTTTCTCCCCTGTTCATTGGGTTTAGCTTTAGTACTAACATTTGCAGTTCAAACACAGACGGCAATAGCCATTCATATTTAGTTGTTATCATTATCAATTTAAATATTTATTAGTGTTTCATAGAGTGCTATGAATTTGGGGGGTTTCTTCCAGGAAGTTTGGCATAAGCCATTTAATTGGTGGTCTGTCAGGGAGAATTTGCATTGTAGGCTGGGAAAATCTTATGAGCTCATATCAGTTGAACAAAGGTGGTATTCTTAATAAAATGTTTCACACGGTTAAATGCTCTATGAGTTTATGTTGTTGACTTGCTGTTATGGACCTGGAAGAGGTGATGTTATTTGGCTCTTTGCTTCAATTTGTTTATATAATTTAGTATAGGTGAATTAATGTTGTGGTGTTTTTATAAAGCTTCATTATTTGCTTCCCTGTTTGATAGCCATTGTCATTCTTCATTTATTTCCCAAGCCTATAGAAAGCTTAGTCTTTTTGGATTGCTGATTAGTTCTTAGTATTATCTTATATATTGTGTAGGTGCTGAGCCAATTTAATCGGACAAATTGTCGTCAACTAAGGTAAAATATTGCAAGATGTTGCATGTTATTATACGTGGAAATTGATATAATGGTGCCCTAATTGTTTACTTTAAAAACTTATCATGTAGCTCACGATAGAGTGGATATTTACTCTAAGATAAGGCGGATTAGTAGTTTTACCCAAATAATTAAATCTGCTTATAAAAATAAGCAAACTAAAATAGTCTTATAGTTCGTAAATTCTACAGGTTATGGTAGTATTGTTCCAATAATACAGAAAAACTATTTCATTTCATAAGTGAAAACCGGTTAACTTCGTAATGCAGGAGCTTTTATTGAAGGAACTATCCGATGTGATGACACTTGAGTCCATCCCTGGTGTACCCCTTGCTATAGCATGAAACTTCTTTTTGTAGTGTACTAAAGTACTAATAGAGTACAATATGTGAAAACTACTCTAATGTTAATATATATGTAGCTGAATTGATGGTGGTAATAGATTCTACATGTATATGCGATGCTTATGTTTGTAGACTCTAGCCTTCCCTTCTGGTACTAAGGCTGGATGGTAAAGGAACACCAAACTCACCTAACACGTCAACGCCACATCAGCTTTCTCTCTCCAACTTTAAAACTCACCAAAACTCACCTTTCAACCGTAATAAGAACTCACCTTACAACTAAAACTCACCTTACTCACCTTTTTTTTATTTAAATACTTTTATTCATAAACTAAAAACGTAAATATTAGTGTAAACGTAAACGTACGAAATTAATAAAAAAGTAAACTAAATTAAAAACTTTTATTCATAGATTAAAAACTTAAACGATACATAGATAAATAAAAACGATACGATACATAGATAAATAAAAACTTAAACGTAAACTAATACTGCAAATTATATTTCGCCTTGATCTTTGCCCTTGCTTCATCCATTGCCAACCACTGGTCCCCGGTCAAGTGATCGTATGACTGGAGATAGAACCTTATGTCTTCTTGTTGTACTCGATACTCCTGAGTTGCAACCTCTCGTTTATGACATTCCACCTCCCTCCTTTTGATCTCCATAAATGTTAAGCGTTATGCTTTCTCCTGAGTTGTCATCTCGGTTACCATCAACCTAGCCAATGCATCGTCATTCATAGTTGACGATCCCGACGCTTTCGACCCTTTATTTTTTCCAGCAGCTCTCGCTTTGTCCTTGCCCCCGGTCATCAAATTTCCTGCACCTCATCTTCATCGACAACATTATTAGTATTCAGATTAATACTAGCGTCCTCAGACTCTGTTGAACGAACTAGAACCAGATGACTTGTGTCTCTTGCTACCTCCCTCAGACCCTGTGTTGAAGTTTGGAAATGCTGTTTCTTTAAATTTCGGACTATCTTTTAAAACATCCCAACAATGACGAAATTTAAAAGGGAGTCTGGTTTCAGTTTGATAGTGAATCATTGCCCTTTTAACGTAATCTTCGTCTCCGGCTCCACTCTCCTGCGCCATACGCATGACGTTACCGTACACTCCACAAAACCAAATCACGGTCGGGTGCACCGTCTTCCATTTTCTCACCATCATACCTTACGTTCGACGATCGTGCATTTTTGTTTTGCTCTCTATGTACCCCAAAACCTCACACCAAAAGCCATATTTCTTCCTCGCGTTATCATGCTCGCTGTTTTTAGAAATGGTAACCCAACCTTTACACAACATAATTTCTTCCTCAGTTGTCCACGCAATCTGTCGGGGTGCATCATGGATTTGAATATGCCTCTTTTGGCGGTTACGGGTCGACTTCTTCTTCTTCTTCTTCTTCTTCTTCTTCTTCTTCGTTGGTGAGGTCGTGACTTGTTCAACCTGAGATTCGTGAGGATTGGGTTCTTGCCAATAATCGGTGCTTTCTTGTAAAGACTCTAAAAATTCAGGCGTGTACAAATCTTTGACCGAAAATGCATTAATTGGAGACATGGCTGGTTCTGTGCGTGGGTGTGATGACGAACCACCCATTCGGGTTTGTGAGACGTAGTCTTGGTGGCTAAATGGAAACGAGGAATGTTGGGACGAGTAATCCTGAAACACTTTTGGCTGTGATCCGTAACCGTGAATCCCGTATTATTCCGGTACCGATGCCGGATTTCGGTATGGTTGGTTTGGGTAAGGTTGGTGATAGTATGATTGTGGCCATAATAAGTTCGGGTTCAGTGATGGGTTTTAGAGCGTAAACGTGTCATCGGGTTTCGGCGTATTGCTTCGGTTGGGGTTTCTTAGTTGATGTTTGTTGGGTCGGGGAGTGTTTTGGTGAGACATTTTTTTGAAAATAAAATTGAGTGTGAAGTTTTTAGAGAGATTGTATATAAATAGGAAGAGTTGTGTATAAAAATGGGTGAAATATTGGGTATTTATAAGTAAAAAAGGGGTTTAAAAACAAGTTTTTTTATATTGCAACGATTACTTCATTGAGGGGCCCACCAAAATAAAAACTCACTTAGGTGAGTTTCTCACCGAGTGTACACAAAGTCACCGAGCAAAATTGCCAAAAAGTAAAGTCACGCGTGACTTCTAACTCACCTCGGTAAGCTTCTCCCTTTACCATCCAGCCTAAAGTTTAAAGTTTGTATATAGTTAATAATTCAAGTTGATATAGATTATGAGCTTTGCTATATCCTCCTACTATTTATTCCTACTAATCCTCCTACACACACAAACATATAATATGTTTTTTCTCCACTCATTATCTCTCCGCATCTAAACCGTCCGTTCTGCCACTTGTCAGTATCCAGTGAGTAGGAACATAAGTAGGAACAAATAGTAAGAGGATTTATCATTTCTCATAGATTATTAGTGTTAAAAAGCAAATACATGTAGCAAAAAAAGTGACCCCGCCGCAACGCGCGAGTAATTTCCTACTCATAAAAATAACAATAAACAAATATGCTCTACCTAGCACGTTACACCGAGTGATGTCCAAAAGATTATAACATTCATTATGTTGTGTCATTCTTTTGGTCTTGCACTTGAGCCCGTCACCATTATCATATATCTTAAAGACCAAGTAACAGTAGCTACAGTACTGCCACAATATTGGGCTACTGCTACAGTATTAGGCTAAAAAATCATATATCCTAAAGACCAAGTAATAGTAGCTACAATATTGCTACAGTATTGGGCTACTGCTACGGTATTAGGCTAAAAAAAGGGTCGATTTTTTTCTTTTAGAGGAAACTACAATTTTGGTCCACTATCTTTACCGGGTATAACACTTTTGGTCCATTTTTTTAAAAATTTGCGGGTTTAAGCCAAAACCCGAGTATCCATTTCACATTTGAGCCAAATCAGACAATTTCGTTAAATCTGATTTGGCTCAAATGTGAAATGGATACTCGGGTTTTGGCTTAAACCCGCAAATTTTTAAAAAAATGGACCAAAAATGTTATACCCGGTAAAGATAGTGGACCAAAATTGTAGTTTTCTCTTTCTTTTATTAATACTACTTCGCTTCTTCTTCGAGATAATTCTCGGTCTCACAGGCTCTCTCTCTCCACCGTGATAATTCACCAGCAGACATACACATTTGCAGTTTGGGTTTTAAAACCTTGATGTATTATGATGCAAACCCAAAACTCATTCCGAATTGTAAGTTAATAAGCCCTATCAGTTTTTGTGTTTTTTCCTGTTTGTAAAAAATTATTTGGGGGTTTTTGAAAATTTAGTGTGGGGTTAACAATTGATGTAGATTACTCCATGGGTTTGATGTTTTTGTTTATAGTTGTTACCTTTATATGGTTTTTTTAGTTTAATGTGTGGCTATAAGTACTCTCTTGGTGATTTCTTTGGTGCAGATATATGCGAAATGCGGTTAGTTTGACACATAAAAAACAGCGAACCACATATGCTTTGTATTATTTACGGCTTTATTAGTTGCAATACTACTCTTTCAATGTGATGCTTTCTTCAAGTTTGCTTAGATGATGCTTTCTTGATGTCTTAGATGATGCAACAGTCATGTCCCTAAGGTGCTTCACAATATATTCCCAAAATATAACATATTTTTCAAAAAAAGATATAGAAAAGTAATAAAATTGGCTTCACCGCCTCCATGGTAATAGGTAATGTAATACTCTTCAAAGGGTGTTTGGGATTGCCTTTAAAAATAACATGTGATTGTTGTGTTTTGTGACAATACGTAATTACAGTACTCATTAGTATACGAGGTGAGTAATCTAAATTTCGGAACTGCCTCAAACACCCTCTTAGATCAATACTTTTTTCTATATTAGTCTCAATTGTCATCCAACATTCACATATGCTCATTATTAGATGGTCATTAATAGCTGGAATGATTCATGTGCGTTACGAGTTATGGACACGAAACAATCTTCCAGGTGTGGACATGAAAATGAGTCACACAGACCCTACTTTATTATGTTGTGCATTCAAAGAGCACACAATATATATGTTCAGGTAAAGGTGTACATGCATTTCTTCTACATCCTTTTGCATGTCTTTAGAACACACATATTTAGAAAATATTGCATTTACTTTGGTAGTGGTGCTTATAGTTTTTATACATGCACTAAACTTTAATTGGGTCAGAATGATTACTTTTTGTGCGGATTGAATTTGGTCTTGAATTTATGCGGAGGGTTGAATAATTTATAATTCTCAAATAACTATTTACTATGATTAATACAATCAGCAGTGGTTTCTCTTTAATTAATATTTCTCGAGCTTAGGTCATATACTTGAACGGACTTTTATATGAGTTGGTGAGTTAACACATTGATGGGTTAATTAAACTTTGTATACAAATTGGTGATCAAAACTCACTGTATACAAATGAATATCCTCGAGTTTCTGAAACTCAGCCCAACCGGGAGCCCAATTTGTATAAAACAATGTGTTAACTCACCAACTCATATAAAAGAAGTTGTCAATAGGTAAGTATAAAGTCAGTAAAAGTGTGGTTACTGACTTTTTACTTTTTTCTCGAATGCGGCCATTCCAATATTGCAAATGCTTTTTCTACTCATTTGCCAGCCATTCCATGTAACTCCCCACACAATTACTTATGTCTACATACATAGATGCTACTATATGTTTTTATTAATAATATACATTCTTATGCAACCTTAAAAACTGAACAGAGTAGTCAACAGAAAGACCTATGTCCTTACGGGTCTGACCAATCTCTAGGCAATAAAGGAGCCACTCCATTTGCTGAATACAACATCCAGTCTCCTTCTCCAAACGCACCGCATTCAGACCATAATCATGTGGTGCATCAACAATCTATTGTATCAGCCATGAACATTACGAAGACCGGATCTTCATCACAATGTACGTTTGGGTGTTTACTCTATGCAATTGAATTTTCACTATACATATACAGGTGACACTAACTCAGACTTTGGGCACAACAAAAGTAATCCAACCTTCTATCAACATACGAGGAATGGCAGCCATGTACAACAACCACATGTTCACCACCGTCATCAACGAGAAAAAGGCAAGCACATCCAACCGTAAGAATAGTATGTACATTGACACACTATACTGTATCTAACATTTGTTGATGCTTTTTTCCGTAGGTATAAATCAGTTTCATACACCACACACCCAACCTACCCACTCATAAGACCTAAATGAACAAGAACCAATGGCATCCAATAGTAAGATTTCTCAAATCCCTTTTTCAGTGTTCAGTTTTGTAACATGATATTAAAATTGTAGTTGATTACAAGGTATCTGGATTAGTAGAAGAAACGTAATGTTTTTATCTTCCATTTTGATTAACTCGCAACCCCCATTTGAATTGTTTTTCTTTATAATATATCATATATAAATGATTAACCGAAAAACGAAATGTTATTTTCCAGATGTATGAGGCATGATAGAGGTGGGGAGGAAGCAGCCTCTGCGATCTCCCGTGCCGTTATAGAACTAACACCTGCAATGTTGCGTTGCTTGAAGCCGCTGACGAATCTTGGGAAGAGGTTAGCTGTTTCATGTTTTCACTATTTTAACTCTTTTATTAACATTAGTTATACGATTAAATCGGTTAAACATGTTGTGTTTGGGTAATTAGTAACTCAGAAGTTAGGAGCGACCCGCTTAGGATTGCTTATCCAAACAGTATTTTTGAGTATGCGCGAACAATATAAGTTGTTTAGAGTAAATAGTAGATATTTCATCTAAGCTTCTTCTAAACTGTTAACCAGGGAGGCAATCCCAAACACCCCGTTATTGGTTCCGAGTTCATACAAAAGTTTTTATTATACAATAAAAGTTCGACTCGCTTAAATTACATAAGAGTGGGATATCATTAGTTGGATGCCTGCTCATATAACTACTCACATTTTGATTTTGTTTTTTACAGGCAGTCGTTAAAATGTAGACTTTCCAGCAATACCGTCGTGTCTTGCCTCTCGAATGTACTTAACAGTTGGAACGAAGGTTAAGAAAGATGTGATGTGGAGCATGATGGGGATCAAAATCCACAGAGCCAAGGAGATTGTTCACTAGATATAAGAGTGCACGACAATTGCTGTAAAGAAGATCTGGGAACACCTTGCACACCGATGCCAAAATAACGTTACTCTACAACTGAAATTGTGTAAAGTTAGCGCTTTAATTTTTTATTATTGGCTGATAACCAATTTTGATATAAATATTGTAACTTTTCTTCCAATTGTATACGCAGCCCAAATTCGGCTATCTTCCCTTGGTTCAATGTACGAAACATATGTGTCCTATTCGAGTTCACTGGCACGTCAGGCTAAATTACAAGGATCATTGGCGTGTGAAGGTCACCAATACAAACTTCAACTACAAGATGAATTACTTTCAGTGGGACTTAGTCGCTCGACACCCAAACTTCGACAACATCAGTTAAGTTTTCAGTTTCAACTACAAGCCACTGAGTCCTTATTCTTTTTTGTAAAAAAGTTACAGACTGTTTATAAAGTCTTACATCGTGTCATTAATGCAGGCCTCTCAACGTCTCATACCTAACTATGGACATACTGATGAGCCATGAAAACGAAAAACTGGGTTGTTCGACAATAACCAATTTGTTATGATTGATCAGAATATTACAAATTCGGTGATTATTAACATCCAAGGTTCTTGTTTTATCACTGAAAAAAACTCTTTTTTTACATTTGTATTTGAATTTGCGTTTCAAAACTAAATAATGTCATTATTGCTTTCTACAGATTGTTGTCCAAACTTAACACGTTTCAGCTACAAATTTCCCGCATCTGGATTAGTGCAAGCAAAAAGAGACGGCCTCAATCTGTCATCACCTTCTAACTTAACAGGTCTTACAACCGTGACAACAACAGACTACAACCCATTTTATCCTAACATGGGTTTTGAATGTTTAGTTGTAATCTATAATATAACTTAGTTATAGGTTTTTTGGTGTATATACTTTGCACATATCTTTTTTGTTAAATGCATTTGATTTCTTCTCATTTCATTGTAACCAACCAAAACTGTTGTATGAATAATAAAAATGCAGAAGTAAATTTTTTGACAGACGAAAAATATGTCAATAGCAGCCCCGCAGCAACGCGCGGGCACCGAAATGCTTGTTCATCACTAATTGCTGATTACGTTTTTTAAAAATAATAGCAAGTGACTTCGTTTTATTATTTATCAAATAAAACAAATCACTCATCATTAGGCTTTGTATACTCACACTTCAACGTATTTTGCGCTACTTTCCTACTGTGTGGTTGTTACCAAACCAATATGGTTTTGCACTGATTTTTATATCTTCTTTGGTTTCTTAAGTTCCGACTTGACGCATTGCGAGTCGATGAAATCTGACTGACCGCCGATCTTTCTTTATCGATACCCAAGTTGGGGCAACCGAACCTCTGTCCACAAAAGGATATAAGCCTCAAGATAATCACCCGACATGTATATAGTTTTTTGATCTTTAATGTTTCGGAGTCTACCCAAAAACTAGATCATTTCTAGAGTAGTTTTCGGTTGATCTTTAATCTTCAACTTTGTTGAAGATTATCTTCTGTGAGAAAAAATCTATGTAGAACACTATCTAATTAAAGAACAATCCACTTCATCTCAATCATCCATTTTATTTTCATCTAATGGTTTATATTAATTTCTATTTTAATTTAATTAAAAAACCCACTTTCATCTTATTTTTTTAAAATTAAATATCTCACAAACCGTTAATCGTTACGCAAAACGAAACATACCATCGCGACGAGAATTAAATCATCTTTTAATAGAGGGGCGCTTGTATATACTTTCGACGAACTTTTTTTTTGATTATTTTTTTCGGTCACGTCTGAAAAAATCACATGTGATTTTACGAAATCACATGTGATTGTGATACAAATCACATGTGATTTTTTCATACGTGACTGAAAAAAAAATTCGGAAAAAAGTTCGTCGAAAGTATATCAATGTGCCCAGATAGATCAAGTAGAAATCCAACATTTTATCAAAGTACACAACGGAACCAGATCACAACCACTCATTTTTTTCATTAAATTAAAAAAACCCACTTTCCACCTTTTTAAAAAAACATAATATCTTGCAAACTGTAAATCGTCAAACTATGAAAAATACACCATCGCGACAAGAATTAAATCATTTTTTTAATAGAATAGGACACTTTATATACTTTCGACGACACTTTATTTTTCTGAATTTTTTTCAGTCACTCTGAAAAAGATCCAATATGAATTGATCAGAATCACATGTGATTTAATAAAATCACATATGATTTGTGATACAAATCACATGTGATTTTCCAGAATCACATGTGATTTTTTCAGACGTGACTGAAAAAAAATTGAAAAAAAAGTTCGTCGAAAGTATATCAAAGTGCCCCTCTATAGAAAGATGATTTAATTCTCGTCCCGGCGATGGTATGTTTTGTTTTGCGTAACGAAATAACTTGAGAGATATTTAATTTTTTAAAAAGAGGTGGAAAGTGGATTTTATTTAATTTAATGAAAAATTGAGGGCTGTGATTGGTTCATTGGATCTTTACTAAATTGTGGGTATATGTTGAACTTTTCTCTACAAGTGCCCCCTATAGAAAGATAAAAAATATTCGTCGCGATGGTGTATTTTTTTCGTTTGACGTAAATTTAATTATATCATCGCGAAGAGAATTAACTATCTATCTTTCTAGATATATCGCCACCTGTATATACTTTCGAATAACTTTTTTAAAAATTTCCGGCCCACAAAAAATCACTACGTTATTCGAACTAAATCACATGTGATTTCTTCATATTAAACAAATCTACTACGTAAATGTTGTAAACTTTCACATACGTGATTTCTTCTACGTCACAAAAATCATAAGTGATATTTGTCAATCACATGTAGCACGTCGCGTTTTTTAACAAACAACAATTCAACGGTGTACTTTTTGGTCGGAAATTTAACACTAAAAAGTCGTCAAAAGTATATGTAAATTCCGATTTTTTTCACAGTTACGTCCTGAAAAAATCACATTGATTTGTATCACAAATCACATTGTGATTTTTCAGACGTGACTACAAAAAAATTCGAACAAAAAGTTCGTCTATTGTAAATAAAATTAAGTGACCCCCCCCCCCCTTTCTATAGAAAGATGATATTACAATTCCTGTCGTGATGTTGTACTTTTTTTGTCGTTTGACGATTTATCGTGTTGGCAAGAATATTTTATTTTTTAAACAAGGTGAAAAGTATACGTTTTTTAATTGTTTTTTTTATTTGATGAAAAATGAATGGCTATGATGTGTGTTTTTTTTCTTTGTTATTGTTTTATCATGATCTCACATCTATCTTCTATATATTATGATTTAATTCTCGTCGCGATGGTATGTTTTGTTTTGCGTAACGATTAACGGTTTGTGAGATATTTAATTTTTTAAAAGGAAGTGGAAAGTGGGTTTTATTTAATTTAATGAAAAATTGAGGGTTGTGATTGGTTCATTGGATCTTTACTAAATTGTGGGTATATGTTAATCTTTTCTCTACAAATGCCCCTTATAGAAAGATAAAAAAATACTCGTCGCGATGGTGAATTTTTTTTCGTTTGACGTAAATTTAATTATACCATCGCGAAGAGAATTAAATTATCTTTCTATAGACGGGCACTTTTATATACTTTCGAAGAACTTTTTTTAAATTTTTTTTTTCGTTTGACGTAAATTTAATTATACCATCGCGAAGAGAATTAAAAATCACACGTGATTCGAAAAATCACATGTGATTTCTTATATTAAAAATCACACGTAAATTTGTCAAATCACATGCGATTTATGAAATAGGACGTGATTTTTAAAAACAACAAATCACAAGTGATTTTACAAATCACGTGTAATTTTTTTGGCGGAAAATTTAACACTAAAAAGTCGTCAAAAGTATATGAAATCGATTTTTTTTTAGTTACGTCTGAAAATATCACATGCGACATGTGATTTTATGAAATCACATGTGATTATGCTACAAATCACATGTGATTTTTTCAGACGTGACTAAAAAAAATTCGAAAAAAAAGTTCGTCTATTGTATATAAAAGTGCCCTTCTATAGAAAGATGATTTAATTCTTGTCGTGATGGTGTATTTTTTGTCGTTTGACGATTTACCGTTTGCAAGATATTTTATTTTTTTTAAAAAGGTGAAAAGTAGAGTTTTTTAATTGTTTTTTTTTATTTGATTAAAAATGGATGACTATGATGTATGTTTTTTTTCTTTGTAATGATATTGTTCTATCATGATCTCACCTCTATCTTCTATATATTTTACTTTTCGTAAAAAAATATGTGAATACAAATAAAATGATTGTTGATAAAAAAAAAGTCTCTGTATAAATCCACACACTTCAAATGATTGTTGATATTAAGTTTTGGTCCCCATGTGAATATAAAATATGATGGATGGTCGTAATATAAAGGGTTTAGGTCATTTATTACCAACATACTTTTTTATTTGTACCGTAATGACCAACTTACTTTTTTTTGTACTCTCTACACCAACGAACTTTCAAATTTTGTTCCGAAATCACCAATATGATAACTTGTTACCGACACGCTGGCATAAATAATTCCACATATTTATTTTTATTTAATTTTTATACTAAATAATAAAAGTCAAATGCCAGTTAGGATATCCACCAAAACAAAGGTCAACTTTTTTTTATACTTATCATTGAATATCACTTTATCATGACTCAAAATAACTTAAATACCCCCGAATGCCTTACCCCCTTTCTTCATGTACAGTTTATACACTTATATATCACATACCGTATATAGAAGTTATATATTAATGAACAATTTTTTAATCCATGAACAACCCTTATATATCTCATACCGTATGTGACATATATTAGGCTAAATTTTAATTACTGAGCATACCGTAGTTTTATGGCCCTGAATGAGTTAACTGATAATATAAAAAATCCATTCGCATCATTGTGTTTTATTTTTAAAAATCGCATGATTGAGTGTCATTTAGTAGATCTGATTGTTTGGGGTTGTTTCTTATGAACATTTATTGTTTTAATTTCCAAAAAGTTTGTGGTCCTATGGACTTATTATTTGATCCCATTTAGTCCTAGGATATTTGATCCGGTTTAGAAACAACATAATTGATTCGTCCCAAAAGTTGTGGTGATTATTACTATGGTATTGCTGAAATGATCAAGGCCGATTATAAATCCAAAAGGTTTTGTCAGATCTACTAAATGACACTCAAGCAGCGTTGATGTTGTTAATTGAAGAAGAAGGAGGAGCAGCTAAGAGAGCATCCATCAAACCAATGATATTCTTCCTCTTCAAGGTGGAGTGTATTATCAGATTTGGAAAAAAAAATAATTAAATTAATGACGTGAAAATCTACCCGGTCATTTGGGTAATATTATCACAAAATAAACAAGTTCGTTGGTGTAAAGAGTACAAAAAAAAGTAAGTTAGTCATTACGATACAAATGCGAAAGTAGGTTGGTAATAAATGGTCTTTACCCTGATATAAACTAGGGTAAAGTTTTGTTCATGATTATTACAAAAACTTTAGCCAAAACAATTCTTTTTAGTGACGATTTCATTAGACTTTTGACCAAAACAAAATGATTCAAAAATATATTTTTTCTAGCAAAAATAGTTTATGCTGAAAGTTCAATAATAATCAGTTTTTATATTTTCAGTTACGTACGATTCGGTGAGGATTTAGTGGGGAAAAAACATGAGAAGAGTTAACGAAAACTACACATTTTAAATGCGGGATAAATTAAAAGATGATACATCTACTTTTGTAAATGTATTTCACATATACTTTCATGTCACTATTGGAATTTTAACTTTATTTTTTAATTGATAATATCCATGTTCAAATTGCGTAGATAAACCACAATTTTATAGTGCAACTTGAACGTAGCAAATCATGAGAAATGGAGAAGCATATGACAGCGAGTTTTTTTCTCTTTTCTATCGTTCTAAAATTAGACATGGTGATCATTGTTAGAATATGTCCAAGTATAAATAATATATGTCCGGAAATCTATTCGAGTCTACGAGGACGCACACCTTAATATGTAGAACAACGATTAATATATTAAAGTAATATATCAATTAGTGATTTAACAAACGATTGTTAAATATATATTAGTTAAACGATTAAATGTTAAACGTGAAGGACTAATATGAAAAAACCGAAGAATGGAAAGTTGTGGTTTGCCCCTTTTCTTTCCTAGTCTGCCGAACCCTAATTCCATAGGAAGTGGGAGTTCTTGACTTGCAAGCCAAGTCATAAGGGTTATAAATAGAGGCTTTGGGATCATTATTTGCTAATGCTTGAAAACCTAAACCCTAAAAATCCCTTTGGTGCTCTCCCCTTTGTTCGACCGATTCCCAAAACCCACCAAGGGTTTCGGTTTTTCTCCTTGTGTCGTGCGACCAAACCGAACACCCTTTAGGGTTTCGTTTTATGATCAAAACCACAACCGTGGTGATTTTGTTTGTGTGTTGATTGATTCAAGAACGAAGGAGATTGTTTGGTTAAACACTACTCGTACTAGCATACCTCGTTGTTTGCTAAGAACTTATTGTGTGTGTCGACTTAGAGGGATCATTCTTTTAATCCTATGGTTTCGCGTGGTGTTATACATACGCGTATATTCAAGACGGTGTAACGTTTATTGCTAAAAGGTACACATCTCTAATCTTGTTAATTATGTTATTCTATACGTGTTAATCTTCCGTTGCGTACTCTTGTTTTAATGGTTAAATAGATGTAAGAACCCAACAATCATCACCGTCAAATTAGCACCACAGGTGTAATAGAGAGGTCATCTACGCATTGATGACCTCCAAGATGTTCCCTTAAAACCTTCATACCCACCCACGTGTGATTTGCTTAAAAAGGGGAGAACTCATTCGATAGACCGACCGACTTGTGAATTTTGTTGTGTGTGAGTTTAGTTTGTGTGGGTATATGTGTATATAAGTCGGGTAGGTTTGGATGGTGATGTGATAAGAAACTTCTTAATAGTTTCCTTATTACTAATATTTAGTTAGTTTCCTTTATTATATTTTCTTAGTGAACAAGTTAAGATTTGATCATCTTTTATTATAAATATGGTATTAGGATTGCAATTGTTATTATGTTGAATGATAATGAAGTATTGATTTGTAAATCATTTGGGGGTTGGTTTAGCTCATTAATATAAACCATCGGGGGTCAGTTTATCCCATTAATATAAACTATTTATCTTGTTTTCTTCTTTTTATCTCTTAAACGAATCCGGTTTGTATCAATTGGTATCAGAGCTCTTTCGATAATAGGGTTTCACAAAAAATAAATTTGTTCATAACACTATTCATCTGAATCACTATTCACATCCAGAAATTATTGTTCGTCCGACTCACTTTTCACCACCAGAAAATCATCTTGTTCATAAAAAAAGTTAAATCTTTTTTGATCTCGCGTATCAATATCTCACATATGGCGAGCGATAATGAAAGAGCATCGAGCAAGTATGGAGGCTTACAAAAAGGTCCATAAAGAGACTGTGAGATCTGAACTAAGGATGGCAATTGTGCAGCAAAGTATGGAGATGTATATATGGGAGATCAAAGAAAAACTTTCTGAGAGACGGGAACAAATGCGTATTAGAGCTTTCGAAGAGGATAAGAGGCGTGAAGAACTGAATCAAAAGATTGATGAGGTGAAGAATCTAATTCAGTCTTTCATTTAAAATCCCATATCGCTTGTTAAAACGCATCAACCAGTGACAACCAAGGTACCGCAAAATCGATTTAAAATTATCCATGTTATGATGATTCGACATCTAATCGAAACAAAAAGGCTACAAAAAAAGGAGTCGGTAAAGAGGGGTTTGGTTGTACCTTGAATTAATGTAAGGGGTCTCGTTTGGGTCTCATACATTGTGCTGTTAATAAAAAGAGAAAGAAAAGGAAAGGGCCTTTCGTGTGGACGAAATCAAAATCTCATGTTATCATTGAGGTTGGGCAAACTGAAGCTAGAGATGGCAGGCTGAATTGTGACAGTAGATTAGCAACTTATGAACAGTCATGCCCATGCCAACACTTTTTGGTGTTTAATTATGACCCATAAGAGGGAGAACTACAAGTCAAAACATGGGATCTCGGAATCACGTGAGGAAAGATTTTGGAGCAACACCTTGAGGACAAGGTGTTTTTGGGGGCGGGGGTATTGATAATAACCTTCTTAATAGTTTCCTTATTAATATTTAGTTAGTTTCCTTTCTTATATTTTCTGAGTGAACAGGTTAAGATTAGGGCATCTTTTATTATAAATAGGGTATTAAGATTGCAATTGTTATTATGTTGAATGATAATGAAGTATTGATTTGTTAATCAATTGGGGGTCGGTTTATCTCATTAATATAAACCATTGAGGGTCGGTTTATCCCATTAATATTGTGACAATCCACATTTTCAGGTCATTTTACGTCAATAAACTCAAAACTATTTACTTTGAACTATTACGTGTTTACTTTTAATTATAGCCGTTAAGTTAAATCGCGTAAATTGAAAATCAACAATTAACGTAAACCGGAATTAAACAAATAAAATTTTATGTCAAACATATGTTATATATTTATTACGAATTTATTTTGTAACTTTTCATATTTTATTTTGCGAGTTTTACGTAAAACGCTTACGTTTTGCATTTTGAACCTTTATGCATGCATGTAAACCATACCACCTTTCCATATTTAATCAAATACCCACACTTATACATAGTACCCAAAATTTAATTACTTCATTCCCCTAAAACCCATAAGAACTGGCCCCCTTGTTGGAAATCGTTATCTAAATAACCTAATATTACATTAATATTAAACGAGCTACGCAGCGGATATAGATTACATATAGCATATATAATTAACCATAAAAAACATACACAAGTAAACATACCTTTAGCAACCAAGCTAGTGACGATTCGAAGACACTTCGAGTACACACACGTGTGTAATAACATGTGAACCAAACACCACTTCTAGTTACTAAAATAAATAACCTCTACATGTATCCACACTACACGTCAAACGATATCACCCGAATGCTAGTTATTGATCAACGAACAATTGAATACAAGAAAAATCAAAACCGAAAAACCCTAAAGGTTGTTTGGTTCATTCGACCAAGAAGGGAGAAAGAGAAGAGGGGGATAAGAATTATAAGCTCTAGGATCCTCCTTATATACTAGATGATTTTAGGGTTTGCCTAAAATACATAACTTGAAGGAAAAGATAGCTCAAAACCCAATCCAACCTCCCCTTTGGGCTAGGCCGGCCAAAGTCAACCCAAACACCCTTTGGTGATGACTTTTTGACTTTTCCAATATTTATGGTTAATTACATTTAATTACCCATTCACTAAAAAGCTTTTACAGTTAATTATTCATAACGAACTAATTAATGACCGTTAGAGTTCTTTCATCGAATCATATATTAATATAAATAATTAATATACAAATATATTATTATAAACATTAATAAAATGATATTTAAATGTAAACGTGTGTGACCTAATAGGCTCGCGTATTTCTAGCTGTATAAATATCCGTATGACATGAGCACAAACCAACAGCTCCCACCTACGAATGTCTTTGTCATATAATATAACATACTAACATTGACGAATAGTCTAGCAACATCATCAGTGCTCCCAGAAATACCTGAGTATGCAGTTTTGGTAAACAACTCAGCCTTCAATGGTTTCAGTCAGTCTTATCCTTTTGTTTTAGATACAATGTTAAATATGGATATGGATCAATAGTCATTCCATAGTTTAACGATTTTGTTTGTCGCATTTGTATTGATTCAGATCACCAAATGTGAAAAGAATCATTTTACCTACACTTTGGGCACGACCATGCAAATATCTGATCAACCTAACGAGGGGCCCAGTAAGTATCTTACTCCTACACACGTGGAGGAACAAATTCTATTTTGACTACAAGTGTCCGTCATGTACTTCAAAACATTTCTGAAAATAGTCTTTCTAACTATCTTTTGACAGAATAGCGGTAGGCTATAGTCAAGAAATGCTATCCATGCATGCAAAACCCGCTTGCATCTCAAGTCTAAGGATAAACACGACTTTTACCATGTGTGTAATGCACTCAATGACGCCGATCCATAAAGTAATTAACACAGGTAGGGTATCTAATATTCAACCTCATTGAATAATATGTGAAGTTGGCAGGATCATCTTTATATATTCTCCAGAATACAACCAAACACTCATATTTACCTTATCTTAACAATACTCCCATATTGTTAATTGGTAATGGATAAAGCTTTAGAATGCTACAAGTCATTCATGGATATAAACATGCAAATGTAGAACACAATTATTATAAAAATAAAAACAAAATACCACGTATATTAATTCATTCAAAACATAATAATCGTTTTAACATCCCATTATCCAAATACTAACTACCAAATCACATATTTACATGAGACTACTAGTAGGAACAATTCCAATCGACATAGCATGTTCATAATGCTTATTGAATGGCATTGGTTTTGTAAACGGATCATCTACGTAGTCATTTGTGTAAACTTTCTTAAGGACAATCTCACGTTCTTGAATTACTTCACGAATGTAGTGATATTTCCTCTGAAAATGTCTAGATCCCTTTAAGATTTCGGGATCATTGACGATCGCTATTCCAGGATCATTGTCACATAGCATCTCCATAGGTCTTTTATTTGATGGCACGACATTCCCAAGTCCATCGATAAACTTTCTCATCCAGCGGCTTCCATTGATGCTTCAGCAGCAGCAGGGCCGTCCCGTTAGTTTTAGAGGCCCTGTGCCACTATTACAAATATAGGCCCCTCGCACTTTAGACGATATGAAAACGTTAAGTAGGCAAAAAGGCAAACAATGTCAAAATAATTAAGTATCATAAAGTTACGGGCTGCCTTAAATTACATAAATAGCGATTTGGTTTTTTCTCTTACGTATTAAAAAAAGAATGCCACTTTGACTTGAAATCATATTAAAAAGGAAATATTATTAATACTAAAAACAACCTTCTAGAATAAGGAAAAAGGAAATTACATATTTGAAGTTAATGTGTCAATTTTATCAACAATTAATGCCATGTTAGAAAGGTATAGTCCGCGGTTCAAGTTTGTGAGTAGGATAAAGATGAGGGTAACAAAGGCACCCAAAAGTGCGTAAAAGGGTATAGTCTGGGGTTTTTCCAAATAGACGGGTATAAGGGACATCATTAGCAATGGCGGTGGGGGGTAAAATATTTAGTAAATGTACGACCATGTTAAGGGCTTTGACCCAAAAAGTAGGTGGAAGGTTGGCTTGAAACAGTAAGGTTTGAATGAGATTGTTGATAGTACGAACCATGCGTTCAAACTTACCATTTTGTCAGGAGGTTTTTGGACAGGACAAATGAAACTGAATGCCATTGTTAGCAAACAGTTTATGTAGGTTGCGGTTGTTAAATTCATCACCATGATCACACTGAAACGCTTTAATTTCACAATTGAACTGAGTATGAACGTATGTACGAAACAATAGAAATTTAGAAAACACATCAAATTTATTAAGTAAAGGATAAACCCAAACAAACTGCGAGTAATGATCCAAAAACAAGACAAAGTATTTATAACTCGAAAGACTCAGAATGGGTGAAGTCCACACATCCGAGTGAATAATGTCAAAACATGAAGTAACCAAAGTACTAGAACTGACAAACGAAAGCCTCACGTGTTTGCCAAGCTGACATGTATGACAAAGGACGGGAGGCTTCTCTTTATTACATGAAATAAAATTATTAGAAACGAGACGACGTAGCACTTCACTTCCTAGATGTCCAAGACGTTGATGCCACATATGCTGACTGACAAGAAAAACTTGAGGTATTGGAGACGGAGATGTGACCTAGTAAAGATCCTATGTGCTATCACATCGGAGAAGCACCCGACGCGTCATGGATTCCATAATAGAAAAACCAAACGCATCAAATTCAATTGTGTAATTATTATCACGAACGAATTGACGAACAAAAAATATTTTTTTAACAATATGAGGTGTAATAAGAACATTATTTAGGTGAAGATTTTTAAACGGAGTTGGCAAAATGCTATGGACCGTATTGGTGACGGGTATAGAATGACCGTCACCCACCGAAACAAACAGATAAATACACGTATTAAAAACATCAGTAATATTAGTAACTGAATCATTAAGATGAGAACTCGCACCTGTGTCTATGTTCCAGGCGCCGGTGGCGGGATCATGAAGTGTCCTGGCCGTAAATGCATGAGGTATGATAGTTTCATGTCTTGGGTTTACTATGCTTCCTATAGAACCATTTGAAACCGATTGGGCCAGATTAGCTAGCGGAGAACCAAAGGCTTAGGCTGGAGGAACCGGTTGGGCTTGGATAACCGGTTGAGCTGAGTAACAAGCGGGTAACCAATAGGCTATTGGGTTGGCTGAGTAAGAATGGTGTGGGCCGGCTGTTAGATCTGTGGTAGAGCATAGTATGGGGTTGGGCTAGTCTAGTGGGCATGTGGATAACCAAAACCAGGGGCGACCCAACATGGGGTACCGGTGTGGACTGGATAGCAGGGTAACAATAAGGAGTTTGGGTGAGGCTCGTGTAAAAGGTCATTGGGTTAACAGTGGAGTTGCTAGATGGTTTAGTAATATTGCTATTGTTTCCAGTAGATGACTCCAAGCCTAAACTTCCCAATATTTTAGCTAAAAGTTCACCCGTATTGTTACTCTTGGTGTTAGTATTGCGATGAGCATTAGTTTTGGCATTAACATCATGCACAAATTTGTAACCCTCGCCAAAACAACATGTGCCTTTAGCAAAATTAAAGCACGGTCGCCATGACTTAACTTGTTAATTAGAGGGGCGACAAGAATTACCTGAATCGGCCATGAGCACCGTCGGAGTAGCTGATGATGAAATCCACGGGTAGAGATAGAGACCTGGACTTCAACCGCATCTCTTCGGTAATTAACAAGGACCGTGCCGTTTTAAGATCCGAAAAAGTGTCCTTATAATGCATACAACCACATACTTAATCATACGTAGTGGGAAGGCCTTCAAGAGCATAGTGGACAACATCTTCATCATTGACGCGAGCGTCAAGCTAGTGAGAATGGTGACAATTGATTCAATTTTGCAAAAGTAAGATTCCATGCTAAGATCACCAAGTTTAATGGACCGTAACTCTGCCTTCAATGCATTTATACGTGACCTTTTATTGTCTCTAACAATGTCGGATATGAGATCCCATGCTTCCTTAGCGGATTTGGGATGTTCCACGACTAACCTAGCTTGAAGCGGATCTGATAGAGTGATGAAGATCTATGAGAGCACGATATTGCCCACTTTGAGTTATTCCGATGTGAGAGGGGTGGAAGTACCCGATCCGGTTGCATTTGGAACACCATGAATACACTTCTTCGCATTTTAGCTACCATAAATTTAATCAAAAAAGGATTCCCATGATTCATAGTTCCAATTCTCGAGATCTAGTTTAACGGGGACCCTTGTGAGGAGATGATGGTGAGTGACAAGGGAAAGCTTCTTGGAGAGGGGAGTAATATGAGGTGCGTCCTTGGCCAATCATAGTAAAATAGTAGGGTTATTCAAGTAGAGAGGGAATGTAACCTTTGCCCCTTTTGTGTTCTGAATATTTCATTTTTAGTCCTTTATCTATTTGACGTTTGTCAATTTATTCAGATTTTATGCCGTGTTCACGGTGGTTATTTGTTGAGAATTGTGGTAATTTATGGTTTATTGTGAATAATAGTCCTTTTTAGAGGTTATTATTGTGTTGTTTGCATTCTGGGTGGTTGACCTGTGAATTTTAAGAAATGCCCAAAAACGAGTCCCGACACGTCCGTTAATGTCCAAATGAGTTTTGAAGGGTTTAAAGTGTAAATATGTCATGTAAATACTCTAGGTTAATGAAAAAGTATTTTTAAAGTGAATACAAATGATAATTAACTTTGGGGAACAATTTACGGTTAAGTTTTACGAGCTTTTAAGTAATCCCGACACAAAAACGACACCCCGAACCCCCTTGGATACCACGGCCGGTTCAAGTCTCCTAGGAGACAAGGATGCCATATTTTTAGCTAAAATGTTCCCACTTTTACACATATATTCTCTTTTACAACCAACAATCTCATTAATTCTCATTTTAGTTTAAAAAAAAACACGCACTTGTGTGTGTATGTGTGTGTTCGCGTGCCACCAACCACCACAAACCACCATAGATTTTCCAACTTTGATCAAGAACGTGATATTCCGGGTTGATACGAGTATTTGGGTATTCATTTAAACAACGTTTGGGTTGTCCGGTTCGTGTCGAAATCTACATTTTTGAAGATTTTCTTGTAAGTTTCCAAATTTAAATTTCATTTGTCATTTTAGGTTTATATTGATGCATAGATGTTAGTTGTACAAGTTGATCGTCATAAAACTAGATTTTTGGAAACGAAATGAATAAAAGGGTGCGTTTCGGGTTCGAATAAAAAGAAACAAGGATAAGGTTTTGTTAGCTTTGATATTGTGGTCGTGATGGTTAAGAAACATATATTGCTAGATAGCTTATTTTGTATAATAGCTTGTATAACTTGTTTTTTGGGCTTTTCGTGGCTTATTTTGAGCTTATATGCTCACGTCATCTTTTCAAATCACAAGGGAAGTGATTTTGATTATTTTCGTGGCATGGCGTATGTTCATGGACAATTTTATTAGCTTATAGTAGTAACCAAATAGTATATGTAGCCTGCTAGCTTATTTTTAAGCTTACGGACTTGATTTTTAAGCTCTTGGGCTCACGGCCCATTAGGCACAAATAAGTCGTGGCTTATTTGATGGCTTATTGTGGTTCAGGTTATTTTTTACTTATTAGTATGAGCTTATGTATATAAATGGACCTTGGTTTTGGGCTTGGATCGTATTTTGGACGTATAAATACCTTAATGGACCCTTGTTGGGCCTTAAAGCCCAATAAGCGATATTTAGTCATTTTAAGAGTTTTTGACGGATTTTTGAAAGTGAAATGTATTTACGAAGTGATATTGAACGTTATTTTGGGAAAAACGTTTTAGTAAACGTTAAAGATTGAGATTTTGGAATTTTGTCGGAAAAGTGTCGAAAGTTTGAAAAATGTTTGAAATAAAGGTTAAAAACCTTGGAAAACGTTATATAAACGTACGGGTCATGTCGAAATTTCGTAAAAAGTTTATACTTAGAAAATTTTACTTAAGAACATGATTTTTGGTTTTAAATAATAAAATATTATTTTATTATTTTAATAAATTCACTAAAAGACGAAAAAAATAATTTTTCTCGAAACTTCTGTAATATGTTTTTAGGAATAAACGTTTCATTTTCAACCATATTATGATTATTTTAAGGTAACTAAGAGTACCGAATGAACTTATCAAGATATATTTATAATTATTTATTATAAATATTTACTTATATTACTTAACTACTTTCTTTAAATAGTATAAGTATGTATCGTTGAGATGTCGGATTGATAAGATATTTTGGGATGAGACGTCAACCATCACACCACTAGATTGTTATGGATAATTGTACAACACATCTAGCCTTTATGCATCAAATGTGAAGACTATTTTGGAAATAAATGATTTAATGGAACATTAACTGGACTAGGTCGTGTGCGGACGTCGTTGCATTTGCTTGTGTGATTGAGATTTAGTTGCTAAAGACTTGCTTGAGGTGAGTTCTCATAGCCCCATTTTTCTACTGTTTTTCGTTGGGGAAAAATGATACTCAAATGTATTTTGAACTGTGTGAAATGTGGTTTGTTTTTGGGGTAAGATAAGTGATTATGACTGCTATGTGAATATTATGTGTTGCATGATTGTTTGGATCGGAGGGGTATGCATATCCTAGTATTTGTGTGATTGTTTGGATCGGATGGATACGCCTACCCAGTTTTCTGTGTGGTTATTGGATCGGATGAGTACGCCTACCCTAGTATGTGTGAGGTCCTGCCCTAATATAGTGCTCCAGCTGGTAGGCCCTTTAGGTGCGTAAGTGACTTATTTTGCTACCTGACTAGCGGGGATGCTAGGGCAAGGTGATCGACTAGCGGGATTGCTAGGTCGTGTTACATGATTAGCGGGGATGATAAGTCATGGGTTGTTTGCATATATTCACTGTCATATTGCACTATTGTCCACTGTTTGAGATATTGGCACCGCTTTTGGGTTTAAGGTCAAACCTACAAGCTCACCAATATTATTGTTGACATTTTTAAGTATCATTTTCAGATGAAGTGAAAGATGAATAAGTTGGTGATATGTGATAGCAGGCTTAGAAGTATCCTGTGTGGATTTTTTAGGTAATCAGAGCCAAGGTTATAGAGAACTAGGTGGGTTGGCCAAGACTATAACCTAAGATCCGTCATTTAGTTACGTATAAGATCTACGTGCGCAGTGTTTCACTTTTGCTTGCTTTCACGTGTTCGTGGTTTGGTGCTTTAGTTATGTCAGTCATTGAAATGTGTGAGCTTAATACTGAGTACGACTGGGAAAGGATGCGGATATAAATACGGTGGCCAACGTAGTTATAAAAGTATCACAACTTACTCGTACTTGGTAATACCATTCACACAAATTAATGTTGACACCATAAGGTGGTATTATGTTTATATTTATATATATAGAAAGATATTTGATGACATCAAATAACGTCAATTTAGTATATCATTTATCCCATCTGTTTTGCCCACTTTTATATAATTATTGCATTATTTGGTACTTAATTGCTTTAAAGTTGATAAATGCAGTAATTCAGGAGTGTTTTGTGAAGACAAGCTAAAAGGCGCATAATTTGGAGCTAAAACGAAGATATCTAAAGACTGCTGATTTCTGACCAATACGTCATATCCAACAAAAGAGATACAGCATATCCGCGCCAAATCTTCACAAGAAAACGCGTTTGATCAATTCCCAATACGGTATATCCCTTCTGTCTACATATGCCGTATCCATGAAGATAACTATTCGAAGATACAGTAAATCAAGAATGATCAAATAATTGACCCTACACGACAGCACGTCAGGTTTTTGGCGTCGCTGTCGGGGAGTAAATTAATTAAACCTTATTCTTATTATTATTTCTAACCATTAATTAATTTAGTTTAGTGTAATCTAATTATTTAATCCTGCTTGTATTTATTTGCGTTGTGTGTTTAAATTCCAGCTCTTAATTGTTTTCTTAATAGCCTGTTCTGGTATGTTATACGGCGTATTCATCTAGTTGAATACGGCGTACCCAGTTCTCTGTTTCAGATACAGTGTATCAAGTTTCTGCTGACCAAACGTCGTATTCTTTCACCCGTATACGGTGTATCGACAGCAGTTCGCTGAAATTCCTATATATTTAATTCTATTAGAATAGCTTTACTTTGAATTACGTCTTTCATGACAGGGACATTGCTCGACCCATTCTAGTTTTCTTATCCTAAAAGAAGATTAACAATGGAAGAAATAGTGAATAAATTCATTGAAGAAGGAAAACGAAAACACGAGGAAATGGATGCATTCATTAGAGAATTCAGAACAACCAACAAGCTCCTCCTTAAATAAAGAAACAACTCACTAAGCGAGCTTGAATTCGAAGTATACGGGTTGTCGAGGGCATCAATAAAGCCCAAATGGTAGGATGTGAGGCCAAAGGAGTAACCACTAGAGGAGAAAAATCCACAACCGAACCCATTGGCGACAACACAAATACCAATAAACACCCGTTACCCCATCACGATGAACCAACAACTCTAGATGAAATCCCCACCAAAACCGAACCTAAAAAACCAAGAACGAACTAACGAACTGCAACCATCATCAATACCTTTTCCCCACAGATTGAGAAGGGAAAAAGAGGAAGCCCAACAAAGAAAATTCCTAGAAAATCTTAAACAACTCCATATAAACATCCCATTCACCGAAGCTCTTGCACAAATGCCGAAGTACGCTAAGTTTCTAAAGGGTCTACTATCAAACAAAGCAAGATTAGAAGAAGCCTGCACCGTAACAATGAATGAAAGATGCTCTGCAGTCTTGTTAAATAAACTCCCATCTAAAGAAAAAGACCCAGGAAGCTTCACTATACCATGTGATATCGGGCATTTACATATTGATAATGCTTTAGCAGACTTGGGAGCTAGTATAAGCCTAATGCCTTACACGATGTATGAGAAACTAGGCTTAGGGGAACCAAAACCGACAAGAATGAGCTTGGAACTAGCAGACAGATCCATCCAGTATCCGCGGGGAATAGCAGAAGACGTGCTCATAAAGATTGATAAATTCGTCCTCCCTATTGATTTTGTTATCCTGGATATGCGGGAAGATTCTAGAATCCCGATAATCTTGGGAAGGCCATTTCTTGCAACCTTCAGAGCTATGATAGATGTATTTAACAAAATGATAACACTCAAGGTTGGAAGCGAGGAGGTGATTTTTGACGTCGATCAATCAATGAAATAACCTTGTACGGAGGACGATGAATGTTATGGGATTGACGATTGGACATGGTCATACAATCAGCAGCCCATGAAACTACTACGAAAATGGACCATCTTATTACAAACCTGGAAGATGGATCAATCAACCCGATTGTGATATCCGGGTCTACTCTGAGATTCCCATACGGCTATTGATCATTATTACTTGCCATATTCACATGAAACACAGAAACAAGAAGAAACGCTGAACGAGCATCTCTATTCCGCTAGTGCAATTGAAATTGACGAAAAGAGACCAGAACTCAAAGACATACCTTCTCAATTAGAGAACGCTTACTTGGAAGGAGATGAATCTTGTCCAGTGATTATTTCGTCTAAACTAACAGAAAAAGAGAAAACTTTACTTCTACAGGTACTTGAAAACTAAAGGGAGCAATCGCTTGGAAGATGTCAGACATCAAGGGAATAAGCCCGTCATTTTGCACTCATAAAATTTTAATGGAAGAAAGCTTCAAGCCTGTCATCCAACCTCAGAGACGTTTAAATCCGAAAGTCCAAGATGTGGTTAAAGACGAGATCGTTAGGTTACTTGATTCAGGACTAATTTACCCTATCTCAGATAGTCCTTGGGTAAGCCCCATTCACGTTGTCCCTAAGAAAGGAGGAATGGCCGTAGTGTTAAACGACAAAGAGTTATTCATCATCGTTCGAACAGAAACAGGATGGCTTCTCCATTTTCGTCTTTCAGCGCGTGTGCATCGACTATCGTAAATTAAATGACGCAACACGAAAAGATCATTTTCCACTCCCTTTTATCGATCAAATGCTAGAACGATTATCTGGGAATGAGTATTATTGTTTTCTTGATGGATTTTCAGGGTTCTTCCAAATCCCAATCGCACCAGAAGATCAAGAGAAGACAACTTTTACTTGTCCTTATGGGACTTTTGCCTACAGGAGGATGCCGTTCGGATTATGCAACGCTCCGACAACTTTTCAAAGATGCATGACGGCAATATTTCATGACATGGTAGAAGATTTCATGGAAGTTTTTATGGACGATTTCTCGGTATTCGGTAATTCCTTTGACCAATGTCTTAATAATTTAGATAAAATGCTCGGTAGATGTGAAGAGACCAACCTTGTACTAAATTGGGAAAAATGTCATTTTATGGTAAAAGAAGGTATTGTTTTGGGGCATAAAATATCTGGGAAAGGGATCAAAGTTGACAAAGCTAAAATCGATGTAATTGCCAAATTACCTTATCCCACAAATGTAAAGGGCGTTAGAAGTTTCTTGGGGCACGCTGGGTTTTATCGCAGATTCATAATAGATTTGTCCATGATTTCCAAACCAATGACCCGACTTTTAATGAAAGACGTTAAATTTGATTTTTTTGAAGATTGTAAAAAACGTTTAATAAGCTAAAAGAAAGATTGACCACCGCAACTATCATAATATCTCCCGACTGGAGTATACCTTTTGAATTAATGTGCGATGCCGGTGATTTTGCAGTAGGAGCAGTCTTAGGATAAAGAATAGACGGGAAATTTAAACCTATCTACTATGCTAGCAAAACCTTAAACGATGCCCAAGCACATTACACCACCACCGAAAAAGAACTTCTAGTAGTTGTTTTCTCCTTTGACAAATTCCATCCTTACCTTATTTTATCAAAAACTGTGGTTTATACTGATCATTCTGCTTTAAAGTATTTGTTTAGCAAACAGGATGCCAAACCAAGGCTTATCAGATAGGTTCTGCTTCTTCAAGGGTTCAATATCGAGATAAAAGATAAAAAAAGAGGTAGAAAACTTGGTTGCTGATCATCTATCAAGACTCAAGAATCCAAATATAGGGGAATTAGCCGAAGAAGAAATCAAAGACAAATTTCCCGACGAGCATTTGATGATATTAAAAACCAAGCTAAATGACGAAGAACCATGGTATGCAGATTATGTCAACTACATTGTCGGAAAAGTGGTACCTCTAGAATGGACACCAGAAAAGAAAACGCGGTTCTTCTCTCAAGTAAAGAATTATTATTGGGATGAACCATACGCATTTAGATTATGTCCGGACAATGTAATGAGAAGATGCATCGCTGGAAGTAAAATCCTCGAAATATTGGCACACTGTCATTCTGGTCCAACCTGGGGAAAGTTACTAGCAATCGTACCTTATTTGTTGGCTTAATCTATTTGTTTTGTAAATTTTGTTTAACACCTATTTTACTTCCCTTTCCTAGCAACTAACCTTAGTGTCTACTTGAACGAGGACTTGTTCGAGTATGCATGTCTATTCCATCGTTACGGCCATGTATGCATGTCTCAGCTGCCTTGTTGGATGATGACTTTCGGTAAAAGTTAGAAGCTCCCTACCCTATATCATTCTTCATCCTAACCGCTGGTTAAACACGAACAGGGATGTGATCAAATTGTATGTTGTGTCTTTTTCGCTGTTAGGCTGTGGTATGTACGTAAAAACTGCCCTTGTTGAGAGATGGTACTTTGGTTGAAAGATTTTGATATGATCAACCCTAAGCCTTCTTAACCCAATTTAGATTTTGACTTGTTTCTTCTTAGCTTTAGCGGTGGAGATGTGTATCCTTGCCTAGCCTATGATACGAAACTAATCACGACTGAGCAATTGAGTGTACCAATCAAATGTTGCACCCTAGATTAGTCGAGTGATCTGAGTGTTTTCATTTCCATATTTTGTGAGGATCTTGGTTATGTACGGGTGATTAGGACAAAACAATGCTTAAACAGAAAAACCTCAACTTCAGTTGGGACACATTTTCATAAATTGGAACTTTTTCTAAGGTCTACTTAAGGACAAGTAGGATTCAAGTGAGGGGATATTTGATAACATCAAATAACGTTACTTTATTATATCATTTATCCCATCTGTTTTGCCCACTTTTATATAATTATTGCATTATTTGGTACTTAATTGCTTTAAAGCTGATAAATGCAGTAATTCAGGAGTGTTTTGTGAAGACAAGCTAAAAGGCGCATAATTTGGAGCTAAAACGAAGATATTTGAAGACTGCTAATTTCTGACCAATACGCCGTATCCAACAAAAGAGATACGGCGTATCTGCGCCAAATCTTCACAAGAAAACGTGTTTGACCAATTCCCAATACGGCATATCCCTTCTGTCTACATACGTCATATCTATGAAGATAACTATTTGAAGATACAGTAAATCAAGTAAATTGGGAATGATATCACTGATTGATTATGAATGTAGCGTGCACTCCAAGGAGTCTAACCCAATACGTTGTATCGACCTTACCAGATACGGCGTATCGAGTCTTTTTCAGACACTATAAATAGAAGACTCAAAAACGAGTTTTTAGTGTGCAATATCATATTCTTTATACCATACTCATTAAAGACGAATTTTAGAAGAGAAGATCAGCCACCAAGGTCAAGCATTGATCACAAATCCATAGAAGACATCATGTAATTTTTACTCTCTTAATCATTTGATTTTCATTGTTTGATTATGCTTGTATAATTACAATGGTTGTGGGCTAATACCCTCGGGTATTAGCCATCTTAATGAAAGTTTAATGTTTGGTTTGTTTTAAAATCGATTTCTTAATTTATCGTTGATTGTTTAATTATGTTTATCACCTCATACTTGTTTATGTGTTTGAATATGCGACCTATCATTCAACTGGATCTAGTGATACGGACCAAGTAATCTAGATATCAGGATAGCTCTCCATATCGTGTTTCATATTACTAGACCAATAGGATCACAAATAACGTTCTGTCTTTGTCTTTAAATTATGAGCTTAGTTGGACCGGTAGGTGACCCGTTTATGTTTTAGCAATCATGCTCTTAATTAACTGATAAAGATTTGAATAGTGGACTACCAGTATATGAAACACCGTCAAACAATAAGTGGGTAAAGTCCTATTAGGCTAGGGTTTTAATAGGATCCCATTGCTTTGATTCCCTAGATTTGTTTAATTAAACTAAAGGATGCTTTATGCGGATGCGTTAATTGTGACAGGATTAATCGTGTCTAGGTCTTAGGATGATGTCCCGCCTAAGTCTTAAGAATGATATGCCGCTTCGAGATAAGTAAATCATTGCACTAAAACAAACAAACCAGCATTGAACCGGATTTAATATGGGCTTCTAAGGTTTTTTCTATCATTTGGTTGTATCGCTTTTCTATCTTCTGTATTTTCTTCTTTTGTGTTTATTGTGTATTGGAATTGATATTTGTCACCACCAAACCTGTGCCAGTCTCTCAGGCTGAAAACCCCCATATCATTAGACAACGTATATAGCATAGGTTTAACCAGTAAATAGACTAATTAAAATATTAATAGATATAGGGTTAATGTTCCACTCTTAGTGTACGACACCCTATTTACCGCAAAACTCTATTCTGGACGGGTACACCTAATCGTGAAAGTGTTTGTTTTAGGATATTGTGGTTTTAAATATAAATTTAAAACTTGATAATCAAATAATTAACCCTACACGACAGCCACATCAGGTTTTTGGCGCCGCTTGCCGGGGTGTATAATTAATTAACCTTATTTCTTATTAGTATTTTCTACCATTAATAAATTTAGTTATAGTTGTATCTAATTATTTAACGAGGCATGCGATCCCGTGTGATTGCACACAGGTTCGTATCTAATTGTTAATTTGATAATTGTCTCTGCGAGCTTGGGAGGTGTAAGTATGGCTGGTGCATGTAATTGAGATCTTTAACAATCGTGTACAGTTCTTAGTGCTTTAAGAAATCTACATTCAAACATAGAAATGTGCATACTCAAGTGTATTTTGGACTGTCTTTAAGCTTACTACTATAAATGTGAGTATGAATATACATTATATCGAGATTCATCAAGTTCCTTTAATGATTTGAATCTGTCTCGTCTTTTAGTCTAAAAATTAACATGGATCTGAGTACACATAGTAGCAGTTAGGCTATACCAACATGATATTATATGATTGAAAAAGATGAAACATAATAAATTCACATATTCTTCTTTGTGCTTGTTTTCATATTTCCCTTCAGCGTTGCTATAAGTAGAACAATAGATTAGGATTTAATGAATCAAAAGTTTATGTTTATTTCTACTTAGTGATTATGATTGCACCTCATACTGCAGTCACCTGGTAGGGTGTTTTGTAAATGAAAGTGTAACGAAAATTTTAGGTTTGAGGAATTAAGGACTTGGCAGGCATGTAATTTGTGAGCTTCATTTGTGATCACATTAAAGTATACAAAAAATTAGTTCACAAAGCACGTTCCATTAACATGATTTTACTGAATAAGCTATGCTACATTAAGAGGGTGTTTGGGATTTCATATTTTCCTGATAAAAACTTATAAAGGATTTACTCTAATATGAATCATTTTATGCGTGTTATAACAATAATCAACGGGTGTTTTTGTGAAGACACAAAACATCACTGTACTAAAGTATTAATATCTAAATGAATGGTGCATAAAGAGATAGATAACTTTGCAAGCATCAGGTAAAAGGCTTTCAATTAAGTACATACTGATTCAAAAGTGTGCTAGCTTGGAATTGGAGGTGACCTGATGTCCACTCCTATTGTTACATATCATAGGTGGTAGTGAATGCCAAGTCCTTAGAACTGATGTAAGCACATGTTGACTTCAGTTGTTAAACATTGATACTCTACAAACTCCGTTGACTTTAATGAAACCTGATGCAGAAAATGAAATCGCTAATTAGCCTATAAGTTCAGTTTTTCAGCTTGTGAGCATATCAGATTGAGCTTATGGCGAGCCGTAAGCTTAACTTAGCACCCTCATAATCTGTAAATAGTTAGTGTGTATGGCTCATACCAAATCACTATATGTTCAGCCTATAATAAATGTAATATTTTCAGACTTTCTATTTAAAAAATGTCCTAAATACATTATAATGTAGTTATAGATATAGAAGTATATATAGATATAGATATATATAGATATAAATAATAACCTTGATCATATATTTTTCTTGCAAATGAGATGATGATAAATATATAATATATTGCTCCTTTGTTGTCACTACTTTAGCTTAAAGCTTCAAGGCCGAAGCACATCTGAATTCGATGATCTTTTGAATGGTGGTCAGTAGATATCTCAACATATTGTTTACGTGGATCAGTATTTTTTCATTTATTGATACATGATATTATTTCTTTTTTTCTATTTTTATAAAGTATATAAAAAACCATGCACAGTATGTAAGTTTTGAACTATATAAGATCATAAATTGATACATGATATCATTTCTTTGTTTGCGCCTATCTTCAACTTAGGAACCTGGCCCGGCTACTAAACTTGATGGACAATCGCATTGGAGTGGCAACAATAACCCTTCCTAGATGGGATGTTATGGGAGGGACTAAGGCTCTCTACATCATCTGCAACATGTCTGGTCTCCCTAATAAAGATTTTGTAGGACTACCTTCGCGAATGTGTATGATCAAAACTATTCCTTTATGTATATATGTGTTACAGTAGAATATTAAATTATGCTCAGATCTTACTAAAATCTTTTAAAATGAACATTTTAGTTGATGATATACTATGACGGTGTTCTTATGTATTTTCTGCTATACTTGTTTCCATACCACCTTTTAGAAATTGGTTTTGGTTGTGTACTTATTCGAGAGAGAAAATAGCTAATATCATGGTTTTAGGTTAGGATGGATGGACTCGATCCTCGCTTCACTTATCCTGGCTATTTCATTAGGTTTTTTACACCGAATATAATCTATCGTCGTGGTCAGGGATATGGTGGAGATAGATGTGAATGATGAGGTCTTGAAGGTAGTTATTCCGAAGAAGAGATGGAAGTGGACTCATAACATTACGATGAATGCAGAGTTATACTGGCCACCAAAATAAGGGCTCCAAGATTGTGTATGCATTGAGGTTTAATTTTAGAAGAATCTAAGATAGGGATTAATTTTTCTTTAATGAAGGTTGACATGTTCAAAAGGAGTTCAAGGAAAACTTTGCATTGTATATGTTATGTAAATTTTAAGCATATAAGTATTTAATATCAAGTATATTACATTATTGTATTACGAAATTTTGCCTTCATATGAGAGCGTGAGATTGTTTTAGGCGACTAGAATATTAGCAATGAAACAATAATATGTGAGCTAATAATTAAACATTCATATAGAAGTACAACCACATTAGGTTTAAATATTATTAGGTAGCATAAACATAGTATTGTGTGCTTCGGAAATATCAAATCTTAAATAGAATTGTGACGCAACATCGATATTGCGTCAAAACATTAAACAGCTCAAAATATCAAATCCGTATATAGAATTGAGATACGTACAGTTAACATTAATATACAGGAAAAGTTTTACCTGAATGCTAGTATGGTTGCAGAGGTAGAAATCAAACTTAGAAGCTGAAAATGGAACCAAAGAGAAAGTTAATACATATATCAGGAGAAGACATTACAATAAATATAATAACCACTTAAGAGTTATAGAGTGGTTAACTTACATCTGTGCCAACTTGAATTGTAGAAGAACTGGGGACACGCAGATGGACGTTTTGTATTTCTTCCGAACAGTTTTAGTGCTCCCGTTCTCATCAACTTAACTAACAAATTGTTGGTGATGGTGATGTGGGGCGCATACTTATTTTTGCTAGCTTGACACCGCCACGACAAAACACACTCCTAAATGATTTTCAAGAAATGAGTTCTACCCGCTTTCCCTCCATTGGGTCTGTTTCGTATAATGGGTCTTAGCTGAGAATCGAATAACTGTTTCTAACAGAAGATCAACGCATACGTGTTTTTCTACTATAATCTGTAGTATAGCATGTGCAAAATAATAACTACTCATAGTTTGTGCATATATATTGTATAAAATAAGTCGACATTTTGCGGTCTTTATTCATTGGCATCATGTTAATATGTCAGTATGTTAGTATGTGTACTACAGTGAGTTCAAGAAATGCAAAAGAACTTAGCCTGTTAGCAAGTACCACATGCTAAAAAATTCCTAAACAAAGTGAATGTTTATTTTACCTTTTTGACCCATTAGAGATGGAACATACCTAAACCGACACACTATCTGTGCGCACAGGTTGAGACCACAACTGTAATGAGGAAAGGTCAAAGGAACAAAGGAACATTAAGGTAACCGCTGATGCTTCTACTTTGTGGACTTAACTTATTTTAGTTGTGTTGTATCTGTAACGGGTCAAATAAGCAAATTAGATAACAAATTTGGGTCAAATGGGTTGAAACAACTATATTTTTAATATCTATGCATACGTCTTCCTAAATTATATTATATAATGATCTTGATCGATAATGTAATAATCCTGATTTTGTAATTATAAAATTCAAAAATTACTCATTACAAAAATGGACAAAAAGGTGTTTGGTTCAAACGAATTAAACATGCTTTAACCCATACTAAACTGACCCATCTTAAGTATATCATTGTAGGATGATGCCCCGCCTAAGTCTTAAGAATGATATGCCGCTTCGAGATAAGTAAATCATTGCACTAAAACAGACAAAGCAGCATTGAACCGGATTTAATATGGCTAATACGGTTTTCTATCATTTGGCTTGAACCGCTTTTCTATCTTCTGATTTTCTTCTTTTGTATTTATTGTGTATTGAATTGATATTTGTTTCCACCAAACGTGTGCCAGTCTCTCAGGCTAAAAACTTCATATCATTAGACAACGTATATAGCTTAGGTTTAACCAGTAAATAGACTAATTAAAATACTAATAGAATATAGGATTAGTGTTCCACTCTTAGTGTTCGACACCCTATTAACCGCGAACTCCATCTTGACTGGGTACACTGCTCGTTAAAGTGTTGTTTTAGGTTTGTCGGCTAAATATAAATTTAAAACTTAATAATCAAATAATTGACCCTACACGACAGCACATCAGGTTTTTGGCGTCGCTGCCGGGGAGTAAATTAATTAAACCTTATTCTTATTTCTAACCATTAATTAATTTGGTTTAGTGTAATCTAATTATTTAATCCTGCTTGTATTTATTTGCGTTGTGTGTTTAAATTCCAGCTCTTAATTGTTTTATTAATAGTCTGTTCTGGTATGTTATACGGCGTATTCATCTAGTTGAATACGGCGTACCCAGTTCTCTGTTTCAGATACAGTGTATCAAGTTTCTGCTGAGCAAACGCCGTATTCTTTCACCCATATACGGCGTATCGACAGCAGTTCGCTGAAATTCCTATAGATTTAATTCTATTAGAATAGCTTTACTTTGAATTATGTCTTTCATGACAGGGACATTGCTCGACCCATTCCAGTTTTCTTATCCTAAAAGAAGATTAACAATGGAAGAAATAGTGAATAAATTCATTGAAGAAGGAAAACGAAAACACGAGGAAATGGATGCATTCATTAGAGAATTCAGAACAACCAACAAGCTCCTCCTTAAATAAAGAAACAACTCATTAAGCGAGCTTAAATTAGAAGTATACGGGCTGTCGAGGGCAATCAATAAAGCCCAAATGGTAGGATGTGAGGCCAAAGGAGTAACCACTAGAGGAGAAAAATCCACAACCGAACCCATTGGCGACAACACAAATACCAATAAACACCCGTTACCCCATCACGACGAACCAACAACTCCAGATGAAATCCCTACCAAAACCGAACCTAAAAAACCAAGAATGAACTAACGAACTACAACCATCATCAATACCTTTTCCCCACAGATTAAGAAGGGAAAAAGAAGAAGCCCAACAAAGAAAATTCCTAGAAAATCTTAAACAACTCCATATAAACATCCCATTCACCAAAGCTCTTGCACAAATGCCGAAGTACGCTAAGTTTCTAAAGGGTCTACTATCAAACAAAGCAAGATTAGAAGAAGTCTGCACCGTAACAATGAATGAAAGATGCTCTGCAGTCTTGTTAAATAAACTCCCATCTAAAGAAAAAGACTCATGAAGCTTCACTATACCATGTAATATAGAGCATTTACATATTGATAATGCTTTAGCAGACTTGGGAGCTAGTATAAGCCTAATGCCTTACAAGATGTATGAGAAACTAGGCTTAGGGGAACCAAAACCGATAAGAATGGACTTGGAACTAGCAGACAGATCCATCCAGTATACGCGGGGAATTATAGAAGACGTGCTCATAAAGATTGATAAATTTGTCCTCCCTATTGATTTTGTTATCCTGGATATGCGGGAAGATTCTAGAATCCCGATAATCTTGGGAAGACCATTTCTAGCAACCTTCAGAGCTATGATTGATGTATTTAACAAAAAGATAACACTCAGGGTTGGAAGCGAGGAGGTGATTTTTTACGTCGACCAATCAATGAAAAAACCTCGTACGGAGGACGATGAATGTTACGGGATTGACGATTTGGACACGGTCATACAATCAGCAGCCCAAGAACTACTAGAAAATGACCATCGTAATAAAAACCTGGAAGATGGAATCAATCAACCCGATTGTGAAAATCACGGGTCTAACTCTGAGATACCCATACGGCATATTGATCATATTAATACGTCGTATTCATAAGAAACACAGAAACAAGAAAAAACGTTGAACGAGCATCTCTATTCCGCTAGTACAATTAAAATTGACAAAAAGAGACCAGAACTCAAAGACCTACCTTCTCACTTAAAGTACGCTTACTTGAAAGGAGCTGAATCTTGTCTAGTGATTATTTTGTCTAAACTAACAGAAAAAGAGAAAACTTCACTTCTACGGGTACTTGAAAGACGAAAGGGAGCAATCGCTTGGAAGATGTCAGACATCAAGGGAATAAGCCCGTCATTTTGCACTCATAAAATTTTAATGGAAGAAAGCTTCAAGTCTGTCATCCAACCTCAGAGACGTTTAAATCCGAAAGTCCAATATGTGGTTAAAGACGAGATCGTTAGGTTACTTGATTCAGGACTAATTTACCCTATCTCAGATAGTCCTTGGGTAATCCCCATTCATGTTGTCCCTAAGAAAGGAGGAATGACCGTAGTGTTAAACGACAACGAGTTAATACCATCTCGAACAGTAACAGGATGGCGCGCGTGCATCGACTATTGTAAATTAAATGACGCAACACGAAAAGATCATTTTCCACTCCTTTTTATCGATCAAATGCTGGAACGATTGTCTGTAAATGAGGATTATTGTTTTCTTGATGGATTTTCAAGGTTCTTCCAAATCTCAATCGCACTAGAAGATCAAGAGAAGACAACTTTTACTTGTCCTTATGGGACTTTTGCCTACAGGAGGATGCCGTTCGGATTATGCAACGCTCCGACAACTTTTCAAAGATGCATGACGATAATATTTCATGACATGGTAGAAGATTTCATGAAGGTTTTTATGGACGATTTCTCGGTATTCGGTAATTCCTTTGAGCAATGTCTTAATAATTTAGATAAAATGCTCGGTAGATGTGAAGAGACCAACCTTGTATTAAACTGGGAAAAATGTCATTTTATGGTAAAAGAATGTATTGTTTTGGGGCATAAAATATCTGGGAAAGGGATCAAAGTTGACAAAGCTAAATCGATATAATTGCCAAATTACCTTATCCCACAAATATAATGGGCGTTAGAAGTTTCATGGGGCACGCTGGGTTTTATCGCAGATTCATAAAATATTTGTCCATGATTTCCAAACCAATGACCCGGCTTTTAATGAAAGACGCTAAATTCGATTTTTCTGAAGATTGTAAAAAATGTTTAATAAGCTAAAAGAAAGATTGACCACCGCAACTATCATAATATCTCCCGACTGGAGTATATCTTTTGAATTAATGTGCGACGCCGGTGATTTTGCAGTAGGAGCAGTCTTAGGATATAGAATAGACGGGAAATTTAAACCTATCTATTATGCTAGCAAAACCTTAAACGATGCCCAAGCACATTACACCACCACCGAAAAAGAACTTCTAGTAGTTGTTTTCTCCTTTGACAAATTCCGTCCTTACCTTATTTTATCAAAAACTGTGGTTTACAATGATCATTCTACTTTAAAGTATTTTTTTAGCAAACAGGATGCCAAACCAAGGCTTATCAAATGGGTTCTGCTTCTTCAAGGGTTCAATATCAAGATAAAAGATAAAAAAAAGAGGTAGAAAACTTGGTTGTTGATCATCTATCAAGACTCAAGAATCTAAATATAGGGGAATTAGCCGAAGAAGAAATCGAAGACAAATTTCCCGACGAGCATTTGATGATATTAAAAACCAAGCTAAATGATGAAGAACCATGGTATGCAGATTATGTCAACTACATTGTCGGAAAAGTGGTACCTCTATAATGGACACTAGAAAAGAAAATGCGGTTCTTCTCTCAAGTAAAGAATTATTATTGGGACGAACCATACGCATTTAGATTATGTTCGGACAATGTAATGAGAAGATGCATCGCTGGAAGTAAAATCCTTGAAATATTGGCACATTGTCATTGTGGTCCAACCTGGGGAAAGTTACTAGCAACTATACCTTATTTGTTGGCTTAATCTATTTGTTTTGTAAATTTTGTTTAACACCCATTTTACTTCCCTTTCCTAGCAACCAACCTTAGTGTCTACTCGAACGAGGACTTGTTCGAGCATGCATGTCTATTCCGTTGTTACGGCCATGTATGCAAGTCTCAGCTGCCTTGTTGGATGACGACTTTTGGTAAAAGTTAGAAGCTCCCTACCCTATATCATTCTTCATCCTAACCGCTGGTTAAACACGAACAGGGATGTGATCAAATTGTATGTGTCTATTTCGTCGTTACGACCGTGTATGTACGATACAACTGCCTTGTTGGTGTGGTGCTTATGGTGAAAGATTTTTGAATGATCAACCCTAAGCCTTCTTAACCTAATTTAGCTTTTGACTTGTTAATTCTTAGCTTTAGCGGTGGAGATGTGTATCCTTGCCAAGCCTATGATACGAAACTAATCACGACTGAGCAATTAAGTATACCAATCAAATGTTGCACCCTAGATTAGTCGAGTGATCTGAGTGTTTTCATTTTCATATTTCGTGAGGAGCTTAGTTATGTACAGGTGATTAGGACAAAACGATGCTTAAACGGAAAAACCTCAACTTCAGTAGGGACACATTTTCATAAACTGGAACTTTTTCTAAGGTCTACTTGAGGACAAGTATGATTCAAGTGAGGGGATATTTGATAACATCAAATAACGTTACTTTATTATATCATTTATCCCATCTGTTTTGCCCACTTTTATATAATTATTGCATTATCTGGTACTTAATTACTTTAAAGCTGATAAATGCAGTAATTCAGGAGTGTTTTGTGAAGACAAGCTAAAAGGCGCATAATTTGGAGCTAAAACGAAGATATTTGAAGACTGCTGATTTCTGACCAATACGCCGTATCCAACAAAAGAGATACGGTGTATATGCGCCAAATCTTCACAAGAAAACGCGTCTGACCAATTCCCAATACGTCGTATCGACCTTGCCAGATACGGCGTATCGAGTCTTTTTCAGACACTATAAATAGAAGACTCAAAAATGAGTTTTTAGTGTGCAATATCATATTCTTTATACCATACTCATTAAAGACGAATTTTAGAAGAGAAGATTAGCCACCAAGGTCAAGCATTGATCACAAATCCATAGAAGACATCGTGTAATTTTTACTCTCTTAATCGTTTGATTTTCATTGTTTGATTACGTTTGTATAATTACAATGGTTGTGGGGTAATACCCTCGGGTATTAGCCATCTTTGTGAAAGTTTAATGGTTGGTTTGTTTTAAAATCGATTTCTTAATTTATCGTTGATTGTTTAATTATGTTTATCACCTCATACTTGTTTATGTGTTTGAATATGCGACATATCATTCAACTGGATCTAGTGATACGGACCAAGTAATCTAGATACCGGGATAGCTCTCCATATCGTGTTTTATATTACTGGACCAATAGGATCACAAATAACGTTCTGTCTTTGTCTTTGAATTATGAGCTTAGTTAGACCGGTATGTGACCCATTTATGTTTCAGCAATTATGCTCTTAATTTACTGATAAATGTAGTATACAAGAGATCATAACACAAGTAATGGATGATGGGTTGGCTAATTTGACTTAGAGAGAAAATGTCTATTTAGATTTTTTATATTAATGAGGTAACCGTTGGATTTTGTGTGATAAATATGCCACTCGACACCGGTCGTCTGCTCGACCCACAATCCCACACGACCGACGACGATCGACATCATCGCTACAAGGCGACCGACGCCGACCGACCCCATAGTGCACAGCCTAATATTATATGTGGGTGGTATTATTGCTACTCCCCCTACAACCAATATACCCCCTTATATCCGCTGTATTGACAGGACAAAACAGTTTTTTGTGTTTTTTCGTTCCGTATTTTTCACAATTTACAGTTTTTAACTTATAAAACTTTATAATTTCTGTTCCGTATTTTTTTCGGGCAGTTTTACTCATTTTATTAACAGGAAAAGACAACTTTATGCTCCGTATTTTCCATGTTTTATAATTTTGACTTATCAAACGTTATATTTTATATTCTGTTTTTTTTATTTCATAGTTTTAT
>BQNB010018533.1:0-68161 GCA_026074375.1 Tanacetum coccineum | reverse complement strand
AGGCTCAGGTGGAAGATGATGATTATGGGAACATTTATGATATTTGGGATATTACGGTCGAGGACGTTGAATGGATTAGGCAAATTCTCACGCCTAACGTCCCTGATGAAATAGACAAAGTAATACAACCTTTGATCCTGCAACCCATTCACACCACACCACCTAATGATGATTATGTAGCACCGGCTACTAAATCAATTTTGGATGAACTTTTAGAAGAATTCGCTGACGAGATCTTGAATGTAACCATGTTTCATGAAGAGGCTGATTTTAATCTTACTAAGGATATAGAGGCGCTTGAAAGACTTTTCGCTAAAGATCCTCAGTCACATTTTACAGAAATACAGGTGCATTTAGTTACCACTAAACCCGAGCCTTTCATTCATACTCAACCAATGAGTCCCTTATACGAAATATTTAAATCATATGAGACATCAACCAAACCATATAAGGTATATAAGGAAATGAAATCTCCTTCCAAGTATTGAATTAAATCATCATTTCCCTACCCCGTAGCAAATTTACACCCGAAAGGTGTTTATTGCTACTTCCACCCACATTTGATCCCAAGTGAGGGGATGAACACCCTATTACCTAGTAAATAAGGGTGGAGTCAAGCTAGAGACTTGAAAAAAACAAGCGCTTCGTAGGAGGCACCTTATGCCTATCTTTACATTTATTTTTTGTTTCCTTTTTGCATTTAGTTGCTTTTGTATATTTCTTACTTAGTTTTGCAGGTTCCAACAGCAAGGGGGCGGGATTCTAAGTCACTTTGCCTTTTAATTGTGTGGTAAAATCGCTAATGATTGTATCAATTACGGCGTATCTATCTGAGTTACGCCATAATCATTGAAGCTACGTCGTAATTCTCTCCATGATTACGCCGTAACTGAACTTAATCAAAAAAAATGGCCATCTACATAATTACGGCATAACCCAATCCATGGTTACACCGTAACTCTGTCCTGCAAAAACCTTTAATATCTTTAAAATTTTTACAAAACCATGTATAATTAAATGGACTTTGTGGGTATGTTCTCTGGAAACCCTCACGAGTCTTCACTCGTCCACTTGGGCCACCAAGTGGTTTAAAAGGCTTGTTGCATAAGCTAAATGCGGACGTGATTCCTACAAAAGTGAGTTAGGATTGTATTTCTTGTATTATTATTCTGTACATTTCGTGTTATTCTGCTTTTATCCGGATTTATGCTTTTGGTATTAGTCTTTCCTGCAGCTTTACAGGTAAGTGCACATAGAGTGGTGCTAGCTACAAGAAAGCATCCCAAACCGGACTAGTTGGATGCTATACAGATGATGACAAAGTTGCTTGTAATGGTGGACGTTGCTCGAGGAATCAGACTTAGAACATGGCTTAAAGCATGTTGTCTCTTCATCATACCGAGCAAATCCAGGGGAGTAATCTGTTCCATTTATAACCCTTCCTATTTCAATTTTATATACTTAAGTTTGACTCAAGTGGGGGGAGTGGATTAGAAATAAACACCCATTTGATTATACTTACCTTTATTTTTCTAGTTTTTTTCTGAAAAATGTTTCATTAATAAAATTTTGACATGTTTTTCATTACTTAACTAGTTAAGACTTTACTGAGCACACCCTACCTTGTAATTCCATTGTGTGAGGATAAGCCTTTCTGTTTTCCCCTTATACATAAATTCAATAAAAATGAGTATGCCGGTGGCTGTAGTAGACTTTAGAACTTGGCCTGGTATATCTTTTCAAGACCACCATAATGAGCATTGCACCTAGTGTAATCGGTGTAGCTGTGATAAAAGGCAAATTTTAGGATTAACCCCAAATAGCCTATATATGTGTTGTGTATATTGACTTTTCACACTGATTAGTCAATCCCCTTGTTAAACCCTTTGTTGCACTCATATTTAGTGCAAGATACCCCTAGTACAACCTGTTGAGCCTTTTCTTGTGTTAAACCCAACATATGTTGTTTCGTTACACCAATCTCTTAGCCTACCCTATAGTTCCTTTAGTTCATGGTCGGGGAGTTGCTAGTTTATTTTGGTTCCACTGGTGAAAGTCGCGAGTTAGGATGAAGGGTATTTGAAAAAAGTCAGGTTTTAAAGATAGTTGATCTCAAGTGGGGGATGCTCGTGTATATATGTGTCTGTATTGTAATTTACTTTTCATTGTATCCTTATCTTGCATAAAAAAGTTATATTAAAAAAATAGAATAAAGAGCATGCAAGCAAGCGTTTATAGGTGATATAATGAATATATACATCAGCTTATATGTTGTATTGTGGTAGCATTCCTGCCTTGTTCAGCTGGCGATGATTATCCGTCCTTATAAATGGAGTGTTCTTATCAACCCGTGTCATTTCTATCTCTCCTTTCTGTTATAAGTCTATAATTGTACAATGTGGACATTGTACATCTCAAGTTGGGGGAGCAGGGGCGGATCTAGTAGGGTGACTAGTAGGTGCTGAGCCACCCCTAATCAACTTATTTCATTCATTATTTACTTATATTATAAGCCGTTTTTCTACTAGTTTTTACCTTCGGCCCCCCTTATCACTATAATGTTTAGCGTGAATCGCAGCCGGCCTCCCTTAACTGGAAATCCTGGATCCGCCCCTGGGGGGAGGAAGATAGAAATGAGATATGTTGGAGTATGTGGTAAGATTATGTGCTAATTTTGGCCAAAATTTTAAAAAATTTTAGCACATAATTTTTTTTCTTTGATGATGAAGACCGAGTTAATGTGTCCTATTTGCCTAGTTTATGGAGATTACGAGGCATTATACTATATTTCATATGCATTAACTCGTGTAGTTTGAAGACCCCTTGACTCTTGACCCTTGTTTTTGCTTTATGGGATTTGAATGCGACCAGTGACGGGGAGATTGTAGACTTAGGAAACTATTTGTTTTGTGTCTTTATTTGAATGCAATCATGTATGTCTGTTTCATCGTTATGGATGTGTATATATGGTTTGTCGCCCTTGTTGGTGTAACGCTTTTGGTGAAAGATTAGAAGATCCATACCCTATATCATCCTCCATCCTAACCTTTGGTTTTGCTCGAATGAGGAAGTGAGCAATCATACATGTCTCATCTGTCGTTACGGATGTGTATGTGTGGTTTCGTCGCCCTTGTTGGTGTAACGCTTTTGGTTAAGATTGTATTAAAAGAATGATTTACCCTGTAAGCCTTTGTGTTGTGTCAACCCATTTGCCTTTTTAAATAGTTGCATCTAGACTCTAGTGGTGGAGATTAGTATCCTTGCCAAGCTTATGATAGAATACTCGCCATGACTGAGCAGTTGAGTGATCACCAAAAATGAAACACATAGATTAGTGAGTATGAGTGTGATTCATTTTTTCTTTCGTGAGGTGCTCGGTTTGGAATTTTCTAGCATAGGTAATTTTTAAATTCATATCTTCCTGGATAACTTGGGAGATATCTTTTTGAGAATTATTTAAAAGGTTCTACTTGAGGGCAAGTAGAAGTCAAGTGGGGGATATTTAATAACATCAAATATTTAATACTTTTGGGTATCAAATTCCCGTGCTTATTGCCTTGCTTTATATCATTTATATATGAATTCGGTCCTTAATTCGTTTTTATTTCAAATTCAGGTAATTAAAAGCATTTGAACGGAAAAATGCAAGAAATGGCCAAAAATAGTACACATACTAATTTATTTAGTAAAAGTACTAAAATCATTTGATGGCTACTATATTTCTTCAGGATTCAGCTTATGAGCCTAGTGAAGAACAGTACTACTATTATATTATTTAGTAGATGTACTATATTTTTATTGATGAACATGATCAAAAAATTGCAAGCTTAGAAGAATTACGGCGTAACCGTCCCGTAGGAGTTACGCCGTAATTAATTATTAATAAAGAAGATATCGATGCTGACTAAGGGTTACGGCGTAACGGGTCGATGTAATTACGTTGTAACCTATTTTTATACTAAATATTAGAATGCTGCGTCAGAATGATTACGGCGTAACGCGGTCGATGTCGTTACGCCGTAACGACGACTCGTCACAGGGACTAAAGTTGCGCAGAATTTACGAAGTTTTAATAATAAACTATAAATGATAATAAGACGAGGGGGCAAACACGTACAATGACCAAAGTTCCTATTAACTATATATTGGACATCATGGGTACATAATTTATTCATTCCATTCGTGTGGTTTTCTTGTGCGACGAACAAAAGGAGAATAAGGGAAAAAGAGCAGCTTGCTTAGCTGCTTGATTCGGGTATAGGGCGAATCCTTCGGGGTTCGCCACGAAATCCAACTAGAAGATTGGGAGCATTATTTTAGCATGATTTGTACATGATTCCTCAACTATTACAGTTTGATAATAATTAATTATTTTTATAATTTATTTGATCTCGGCTTAATTTGTTGATGCTTGATATTTAGTATGCTTAATTTTTGTTCTTGCCATTTAATTTGTTAATTATTCTTTGTTTTTTTTATTTTTGATCTCTTTGGTTGATACTTGCTTTGTTAGATATCCTTATAGCTTGTCATAGATCTCTGCGTTTTGGCAATATTGAAAGGTAGTTTTGATCCAGTTAGTCCTTTTACTAAGCAAACCGCTGAACTTGGGATTACAAAGGTACTAGGAATAGTTAGAATCTATCTTAGTATAGGAATCGATCAGATCACCGCCTTAATTACCCTAAATACTTAAAAAAGCACAGGAACTCTTTTAGAGAGGGTTAATAATCTTTATAGGTTATAGTTAGGTCTTTTGGATCGTTGGTACTTAATAGCTACAACCAGGATACTTTAATATCGAAACTTTCAAGAAATTGAGATCCTTGGAAGTATAGGACAGACCACGAATGTCAATTCAGATCTATCGATATTAGAACACTAATAAAATAAGAATTAGACATTGCACTTGAGATCAGGATAATTAAACTTAGGATATTTAATTAGTTAAATGTGTTAATCTTCTTAGTAGTTTTCCACTATACCAATCCCATTGATTGATAAAACCAAATTAATTCTTCTATTCTCTTTTCTTGCAATCTAAATCATTTAAACAGCTTTAAAACGTGACAACCAGTAAACTCAAATAATAGACCGCCCTTTAGCTCTTGGGACCTCGAATTTACCCAGCCTGCACTACACACGACCGGGTTCTATGCCTGTTAGTGCGTTGTAGACCATAGGTGAAACGAGTTTTATAAATTTAAAACTTGGTAAATAATTTAAAAGAAAATACGCATCAGTTTCCGAACCACTATAAATCTTGGTGTTGTGGTTTGATCGTGCTTTCCCTTATCTCTTTTATTGTGTTTTGTATATCTTTCATTGTTTATATTGTGATTGTAATAGATAGATATATTGTTGTCTCATATTGTTGGTTGATTGAAACATACATATCGAATCTTATTAATATTTGAAGCAAACTTTTAAAATGCCAGTTAACCTGTAAACTATTCAATCCCCCTTCTAGTTTTCACAATTGGTATCAGAAGCCAAGGTCAATCAAGATTTTTAAAATATATTGTATTTTAAAGTTTGGATCGATCTACGGATTTTGACAAATATCTAGAAGGGCAATCTATGCAAAGACCACCACTCTTCGAAAGCTATATAAAATAGATTCGAAACGTATATAAAATCAAAAGATCTTGGTCTTTGGCATGTTATTACCAACGGTGATTTTTAACCCATTAAAAATAATCCGGAAACCAAACTAGATGAGGTTGTCCTTTTTTGAAAAACAAAGTGATGAACTTAAGAAAAGACTTGCAAAAAATAACAAAGCTAAAATGGTTATTTACAACGCTTTGCCTAGAAAAGAATATGAAAGAATTTTCATGTGTAATACGGCAAAAGAAATTTGGAAAACTTTGTTAATCACCCATCAATGTAATATCCAAGTCAAAGATAACAAGATTGACCTTTTGGTACAACAATATGAACAATTCGTCATTTCCGAAGACGAATCTATAGATAGTGCGTTTACTAGGTTTAATACTATTATTACTAGTCTAAAAGCTCTTGATGAAGGTTACTCTAGTAAGAATTATGTTAGGAAGTTTCTTAGGGCTCTACATCCCAAATGGAGAGCAAAGGTCACGGCGATTGAAGAGTCAAAAGACTTGACATCACCATCTCTTGATGAACTCATCAGGAACCTTAAAGTTCACAAGATGATCATCAAGAAAGATTCTGAAATAGTCAAAGCTAAAGGAGAAAGGAGATCTCTTGCTTTAAAGGCTAAGAAGGAATCTAGTGATGAAGAATATACGACTTCTAGAAGTGAAGACGAAGAGTATGCCATGGCGGTTAGAGACTTCAAGAAGTTCTTTAAGAGAAGAGGTAGATTCGTAAGACAACCACAGAATGATAAAAAGACATTCTAAAGAAGCCGAGATGACAAGAATGGCAAAAGTGATAGCAAATGCTTTAGATGCTGTGATCCAAATCATCTTATCGGAGAATGTCCGAAACCACCGAAGGAAAAGAACCAAAGATCATTCATCAGAGGTTCTTGGAGTGATAGCGGTGAAGAAGAGGATTAAAACGATAAATCGTACTTTGTTAGACATGGTTCGTTCTATGATGAATCTTACAACTCTGTCGTTATCCTTTTGGGATTATGTTCTAGAGTCTGCAACACGCATTCTCAATATGGTTCCAACCAAGAAGGTTGATAAGACTCCATATGAATTATGGTATGGAAAAGTTCCAAACTTGTCTTACTTAAAGGTCTGGGGTTGTGAGGCGCTTGTGAAGCGGGATACGCCTGACAAACTCCAACAAAGATCTGTTAAGTGTATCTTCATAGGATACCCAAAGGAAACAATGGGTTACTATTTTTACTTCCCACCTGAAAACAAAATAGTTGTTGCGAGGTATGCTGAGTTCTTTGAGAAAAATCTCATAACTCAAGAAGTCAGTGGGAGGGCCATAGATCTTGAAGAAATTCAAGATGAAGATACATCACCTTCTGAAATCACTAGCGAAATTCCTATGGAGGTTGAAGGTTTTGAACCACCTCAAGAGGAAGTGATTCCGATTCGTAGGTCTGAAAGGACACATCGAGCTCCAGATCGTTTATGTCTAAATGTAGAAGTGGAGGAGCATAGTCTAGGGGATCTTAATGAACCCACTAGCTATAAAGCTGCAATGTTAGATTCAGAATCTAATAAGTGGATCGATGCTATGAATGCGGAAATACAATCCATGATAGACAATATGGTATGGGTCTTGGTCGATCTTCCTCCTGGCTGTAAGACTATTGGGAGTAAGTGGATTTTTAAGAAAAAGACTGACATGGATGGTATTGTACACACCTATAAAGCTCGTCTTGTAGTAAAGGGTTATACTGAACTCTACATGGTTGATTATGAAGAAACGTTCTCACATGTCGCTGACATTAGAGCTATTAGGATTCTCATATCTATAGCGGCATACTATGATTATAAGATATGGCAAATAGATGTCAAAACTGCCTTCTTAAATGGTTATCTTGATGAAGACATTTATATGGTACAACTTGAAGGTTTTGTTGATCCTAATCATCCCAGAAAAGTATGCAAGCTTCAAAGATTCATTTATGGTCTTAAGCAAGCATCAAGAAGTTGGAATAAAAGATTTAATGATGAAATCAAAAAGTTTGGATTTGCTCAAAATCTTGATGAGCCATGTGTATATCAAAAGGCTAGTGAAAGTAATGTTACATTCCTCATCTTGTATGTTGATGACATAATCATCATGGTAAATCACATTCCAAGTTTACAAAGTGTAAAATATTATCTTGGAAAGTGTTTTGCTATGAAAGATTTAGGGAAAGCAACATTTATTCTTGGAATCAAAATCTACAGAGATAGGTCAAAGCGATTGATTGGACTTGGTTAAAATGCTTACATGGATAAGATTTTAAAAAGATATAAAATGAATAATTCTAAACGTGGTCATATCACATGAAAGAAAGACTGGACTTGAACAAAACACAAGGTGCTTCAACACCTAAAGAGGTGAAGCGTATACAAAATGTACCTTATGCTTCGGCTGTGGGTTCCATTATGTATGCAGTAAGATGCACTAGACCTGATGTTGCGTTCGCCCAAAATATAACAAGCCGGTTTCAACAAAATCTTGGTGAACTTCATTGGACTGCTGTGAAAAATATTCTTAAGTATTTAAGAAATACTAAAGATATGTTCTTGGTTTATGGTGGAAATTCGAAAGCTGAACTTCGAGTTGATTGCTATTGCGATCCTGGATTTGAGACTGATAGAGATGATACAAAATATCAGACAGGATATGTCTTTATTTTGAATGGAGGCGTAGTGGACTAGAAAAGCTCCAAGCAAAGTACTACTGCAATGTCTATTACAGAAGCTGAATACATAGCTGCTTCAGAAGCTACGATGGAAGTTGTTTGGATTAGGAAGTTTATTTCAGGGCTTGGTATAGTACCAACAATAAATGAACCTATTAGAATGACTTGCGATAATTCAGCCGCACTTTATTTTGCTAACGAACCGGGAGTTCAGAAAGGCGCCAGACACTACCATATGAGATATCATTATGTTCGCGAGAGTATCGTACTGGGTGAAATAAGATTCCTTAAAGTTCACACAGATGACAATCTGACTGATCCTTTTACGAAGGCTTTGTCTAAAGGAAAGCTTACTCAACATGCTAGAAGCATGGGACTTCGTTTAGCTTGTAGTTTCATGTAGATCTGTGTTTAGTATTTGGATAAAGGGATGTTTTAACAATTTATTTTATGATAATGATACTTGGTATTTTTATTTTTTTATCTTAAATTGTGTCCTATATTTACATGTTTAAATCCGTGAATAATAATAGTTATTATTCTAAATTAATCCGTTGTTGATTAACAATATGAGAATATTGTTATATTAAGACAATTCTGAGTGATTGGTGATATTTTAGATATTAAGGATGTGTCCATCAAACTCACATGATATTCATAAGATGAATATTGGATTTCCCCAACAAAAAGAATATTACTTTATGGATCGTCTTCATTAAGTAAATCTTGTAAGTGACTTTATTTAAAAAAATCCTTAGACTTAAGATGCAAGTTGGTCTTGCATATGTGGATAATCCTTCTTGATCTAGTTTAAGTTATCCTGAAAAATGGGTAACTAATAAGGGCTATTTCAGAAGTGATTTTGAAACATGATGACTTGACACTTGTAGTCAATATAGAATTTGTTCCTTCAATAGTTGAAGAATGATGCCACTGGGCCCCTCATAGAATTAATCAGATGTGTGTATGGCCATACCCGAAAACTCATGTAGATATGTCTCATTGATTTTCGGTAATCTTGATTAGTTACATATACGAGAAACAGAATCGTTAAATAATGGAATGACATTGATCCATATCCATTTTTAACACGGTATCGAAAACAAAGGGATTGTAAATTCATAAATCATTTGTCTGTGTCTTTATGAAACCACACTCGGATGTTTCTGGGAGCATTGACGTGTTGCTAGACGCTTACTAATGTTATTATACTATTTATACATGTCCAAGTGGGAGCTGTTAGAATATGTTCACGTATAAATCGTGTATGTTCGAAAATTTATTCGAGCATACGGGGACGCACATGTTAATATGTAGAAAAATGTTTTAATATGTTAAAGTAATATATTAATTAGTGATTTAACAAACGATCGTTATAAGTTTAACGAGAATCAATATTAGTCGTTAATAGTTAAAGGACTAATATGCAAAAACCGAGAAAAGGAAAGTTGCGGTTTCCCCCCTCTTTCCTTATAGTCGGCCGAACCCCTCTCCAAGAGGAGGTGGGATTGCTTGCTTGCTCACCAAGCCAAGAGGTGTATAAATAGGGGTCTAGGGGCTTTCATTAACTCATAACTTGAATCCCTAAAACCCTAACTATCTCTCTTGTCTCTCCTTGTGTTCGACCGATCCTCAAAACCCTTAAAGGTTTTTGGTTTTGCTTCCCTTGTTCGTACGATCGACAAAACCCACAAAAGGGTTTCGGTTTTTGGTGTTTTGCTCAACCGAATATAAAAACCACATAGGTTTTCGGTATTGTTTTTTGGTTCGACCCATTAGAAATCAAAAGGGGTTTTCCGTTTAGTTGATCGTCAAGTTTCGGTATTCGTTTGTTAAAACACTACTAGTACTAGCATACACGTTGTTTGCTAAGAACATATTGTGTGTGACGAAGTAGAGGGATTATACTTTTAATCCTAGTTACAAGTAATAAACTTAGACAAAATTAGTGTTCTTGATTAATTTTTTAAGCCCTTTGGGCGTTTTATGCATAAAGATTCGATCTTTATGCATCAAGATTCAATCTTTATTGGTTATAAAATTAATTAGATGAATTCTAGGTTGTATGAAATTTTATGGATAAAACTTGACGTGTTTAATTGTTAATTGATCGGTTTTATGTTTAATTAATTGTTAATTTTGGCATCCATGATAAATACATGCAATTTATCATGGAGGGATATTAGATACGAATCTTGTTAATTGTTAAAGTTTTATGCAAATATGATGATCAAGAATTAAAACATAGACATTAAATTTATGTGGTTTTCGATCCACGACTTTAAAAGCTAGGGAAGACCTTGGCTATGTCTTAAGGGGCCTAAAAGATGATTAAATTTTATGTGTTATGTGGTGTATATTTGTATAAGGCTTACGCAATCGATTATGTCGATGGATGTGGCCAGAGTTTTTAGGACGAATGAGCCTTATATGAATATATACATGTTTTAAATTATTAGATAATTAGGATCATATTTGATATTTGCATGACTTAATTGTTAAGTGTTGTATTTTTGAATAAGTATTATGTGTATTAGGTTCGTGTTTATATTGTTTTTATCTTAAGTTTGGACTTGTGAGAAAATAAAAGGGTTTTTCGAAAAATAAAATATAAACATGACTAATAATTATGAAATCAGATTTATTATGGACTATTTATAGTTCATAATTGTTTTTCAAATTAAAGTTTTATTTTTATCAATGACGTAATTTGCAAAAGTACTACTTAGTTGCAAGAATAAGGTTCGAGGAGACTCATCAAGACTTCGATCTTGTAGATACCATTACCCTATAATACCTGACTACGTTGTAGTTTTCTTATATTGCATACTATTTAGGAAGTCGCAAATGGTCTAGGGTTTGAATGGTTTTTTTAATCATTCTTTAATCTTTTCTCGCGATAAAATATAAAGTCTTTATATTTGAAAACAAGTTGAATCGTCAATTTTAATAAGGTAACACTATTTATACATTAGATGTATAGAAAATACATGATACCGTAATAAATAACTTAATTAAGTAAAGTTTTTATTAAAATCTATGATACGAAGATGTATGCATGCTTCTTCGTACATATTTGACACGTCAAATAAAATACCCTTTTCCAACTAAGTTATTGCCATCCAATTTGTAAAAACACTTGTTGATTGCTCTTTACTATGCGTGAGACGTGTGTAGATTTGCAATCACAAGGTAATTATACGCTTTTCCGTGAGACGGTGAGTGTTACATAATTACTGTTTTGAAATTGGACGACTTAGCGTTGTTGTGGTTAGACCTGTTAACACGCGGCATAGATGGGATGAAACATGCTTACTAGATATTATTGTAATAAAGTAAGTCCCATATGGTTTAGGAATTGCAATAGTTTTGAATTATCAATCGTTGATTACCTTTTGAGTACATCATCACTAGCTGATGATGTGGTGGTGGTATGTCAAGTAGGGTCCTAACCTTAGAAAATTAATTGTTTATTTATATAAACGTGGGTAGTTAATTTTCTTCAAGGAGTATTATCGAAAATACTAATTCTTGAACTTTACTATGTTTGTAAATGGCACTACCTGTCTAAAACATAAACCATTCGGCTTTCAGGTCGATGTTTGAAATTTCTGGAAATAATTTCAATGACTGGTTTCTTCAACTTAAGATGGTCTTGAGAGTTGAAAGGAAATTGTTTGTCATTGAACAGCCTATTTCTCTTGCTTCACCTACCGATTCTGAGTACTTGCGCAGTGGAATGCGGTATATGATTCATAATGAGGTGGCTTGTCTTATGCTCGGAAGTATGACTCCTGAACTTTAAAGACAATTTGAAAATTCCTCACGTTATGACATGCTTCGAGAGCTTAAATCCATGTTTGAGAAACAAGCTGGAGTGGTGTGGTTTGACCTGATCCAAACTTTCCATGCTTACAAATAGGATGAGGGAAAACCGGTTGGCCCATATGTCATTAGATGAAGAATTATGTGGAACTGTAATGTCTTGGTTATGTGCTCCCACAAGAGCTTAGTGCTGGTTTAATCTTGAATGGCCTCACTACAATAAGCATAAAATAGGAAAGACAGTTGGTGAACTACATGCTATGCTCATTGAGTAAGAAATCGCTTAAAGCTAAAGGTAAGGGTAAAGCTAACGGCAAGGGAAAGGATAAACAAGTTTATATCCCTAAGCCTAAAAACCCTAAGCCTTATGCTAAAGAGCACCCAGCTAAGGATGACACCTGCCACCACTGCAAAGAGGTGGGTCATTGTAAGAGGAATTGTCATGCTTACCTTGCTAAGTTGATTAAGAAGAAGAAGCAAGTTGGCACTGCCAGTTTTTCAGATGTCTTCATAATAGAATTATTTTCTTTCCCTACTAAATCTTGGGTGTATGACACTAGTTGTGGTACTCATATTTGTAACACAAAACATGGTCTTGGAGGAGTAAGAAAGCTGAAACAAGTAGAAGCTATTGGAAGTTTTGACTTAGTTTTGCCTAATGGCCTTGTGATTTGTTTAGACAATTGTCATTATGCACCTACTATAACTAGAGGTGTAGTTTCAGTTTCTCGTTTGGTTGACAATGGATTTGTTCAATGTTTTACGGATTGTGGAATTTCAGTTTCAAAGAATGGTGTTCTTTATTTTAATGAGGTTTTCATTACTACAGCTAGTCATTATTACTACTGCTAGATTTAAGTTTCTACTGCTTAAATTCATTTTTCTTATTGTGCGTAATGGTGGGTAATTTGAGTCATTAGAAGGCTGGATTGGTAGTATGATATATGGTTTACAGTTGTAAAGATCCAAGTTACATATCTTCACAAGACCCCTATTGGATTATTACAAAAAAAGGAAGAAGATTACAGAGATATGATTTACAACTTATTAAATGTGGTGGCATGTAGATTTTGATTTAAGGGGAAGATTGTTTAATTCATGGAAGATCAAGATGTTGGTTTTGTAATCATCAAATATAGGGAAGATTGATTGGAATTATATTAAGTTTGTATTATACAAAACAATGAAACAAGAATGAAACAAAAGGAAAACAAAATGATCAAAGTCGACATTATAGAATTCTACAAGATGTAGGAGTACATGAAGATTTTAGAAGATTTGGTCAAAGATATGAAGATAAAGATTAGGAAGATTTAGTTTCCTAACACATTTATGTTTCCTTTTAAACCTAGATGATCTCTATTATATAAAGAGTCATTAGGCGTGAGTTTTAGTGTGTATCAGTTTGTGTGAACACTACATCTCTTCTTTGATGGCCCAAGGATCTTTAGGATTGCGTACCTCGGGGTACACGGGAATCTTTAGCTGGGAGGAGCTCGGGCGGAGGTCACGAATCCGCTAAGGGGCATCTTCTTCGGTATCACCCTCTAAATGTAGGGACGCCATGATAGCTTCATCGGGGCATCTTTCAGTCTCTCCAGTTGATCCACCATTGGATATTCCAGATCCTTCAAGTCTTGGAGGGCTTTGACTAACTTATCATTGGCCTCCGGGTCATATACCTCAACATCCACTAAGTCTCGACCGTCTTTCTCGTGTTCTATACCGTATTTCAGGCCCTCGCTCATCCCCTTAGCGATCCCAGTGGATACGACATTGGCAAATACCAGCCTCAGTTCTGTCGACTCAGCACACTTAATGACAGCTAGGCGTATACCGTGCCCGATAACCCATCGGCGACCTGCGATCGCCATCATCATATGAGGGTACAACTCCTCATCAAAATCTATGCTCAGCGCATCCAATCATGCATCCATCTCAGCGTACCGCTGCTCAACCCTGGCATCTTCATATTTCTTGAACTCCTCAAAAGCGGCCTTTATTTTTTCCTCGCCCGTGATCTGTGCTTGAAGGTTGGACACTTGCTGAGATAATTGATTATTATTAACTTGGAGGTCTGAAAACCGGACGCAGAGGCTTTCCAATTCCTTGGTCAGTTCAGCATTCTTGGCCTCCGCGGCCTTCTTCATATCAGCCTCAGCCTCCAGCAGGGTCTCCAAGTTCTTTGTCTGATTACGGAGGCCATGCATTTCCGTTTCAGTAGCCCTGAGGGATTTAACTTCTTGATCAAGCCTCTTTATCTCTTCCTCCCTCACTTGGATCCTCTGATCTCGTCTGGCTATCTTGGCCCTGGCCTTTTTCAACAACCTGACCTCTTGCTCAAACCTTAACCTCAGCTGAGAACCCATAGCCACTTGCCATGCCAGGTTCATGTTATATTGGCTAAGGAAGTCTGCATTGGGCAAGTGGCGCAGCTCAGAGAAATACCCCGGTGGCGCTATATGATTCACTATGTCTTGGCAAGGCGGCAGTCATTAGTCACGCCCTACCCCGGTTGATAGATACCTCCCGGTGACCCAACCACGGAGGGAACGAAGGTCGATTTCCCTGACTTTGAACTCCCCACGAATAACTGGACGTTAACCTCCGTGGTAGCAACATGTTCGGTGGGGATCTCGGTAGCCATTCCCCTGGAAGATCTGCATCCACATGACGAGGCATATATGATCTGTTAGTATTACTCCCTCATAAAACAATGTATAACAAGGAACATGTTAGAACTGAATCACTTACTGGGCAATGTCTTGCTCGGGGTACGGTTGCAGTTTCGCGTACGACAGCGGATCCGGGTCACTCACACTCTTCGCAGCAGTTGGAGCGTCCTGTGCAGAAGGTGTGGCGGAGATGGAGCCCGCACCTAAATCCATTGCAGCTAGGGATTTCCCTCCGTAGGCACTGTGTGCGGGGATGGACACATGATCTTTCCTCAACACCTTGGGCGGAGCATTCGCCTCCGCCTCATCATTAGCTCTTTTACGGCGCATCTGCTTCCGCCTTTTGTTTATGGGGGGGCCCATGGTGGCCACCTCTTCCTCCAGACCTGTTTCTGGTATGACCTCCGCGGTCGTTGCATGTCCTACAGGGGGATTTCTCGCGACAGTTCGTCCTGTATCTGCTCCTCTGTCCCGACTCCCTCAGTATTTGGCGGAGGAAGGTCTTCGTCGGCAAAATCCAGCGGTGATTTCTCCACAGTGGAGGGTGTTCTGGAGGATCCCGACGCCCCGGTTGTGTCCATGTCTATGACACGATTGGCCGTAGCAGTCAATAGCGGCACCTCATGGGCGGTACGGGGTCGGGTCCCAGTCTTCACCTTGGCAGGATTCGGGGCACTGATCAAATTGAACAAGTCCATCTCTGCATTCAAAAAAGGATTGTTAGTATATATATTCATAAATACGAGAAAAGTAAATAAATTTATAAACACCCACCCCGGTCATCGTCATAGAGAAATGTGGGATACACGTCATCCCCGAGAAAGTATCTCCGACTTAGCCCAACTAGGCATAAGAGAAGTTCAGGTTGTTTTTGAATAGGGGTGCGGCGTGTGTTTAATGTTGTTACGTCCAACACAGAATATGAGTCTGCTGGGGGCATCCCATCTTTTAGGGCACCAGTGCGCCATGCCATGACAGTTGGAAATACTTTCTCGTCCACCCAGAAGAAACGATTATTCTAGTTTTTCAATGAGTCAAGGGGTTTGGTGTAACATTGCGGGGTGTTCTTCCCCGGTCGCTTGCAAAACGACATCCACCCCGAATTGTAGGACGGTATGTAAAACACACAGAATACGTTTAGTGTGGGGATTATGTTCAGGACACGGCAGGGGATTTCAAAGTGACCCACTTTGGCCGCGCCTATTACGGAGAGTTGTGAAAGTTGAATTTGGTAATATCCAAGGATGTCAAAAAGCAATTGTGAAAGGGGGATGCGATAGTTTGCGAATTCAAAGAATTTAGTGTACACACCGACTTTGCCCTCCGGAAAATCCACAATGGTATCCTTCGGGCCAGGAAACTCGGGGTGCAAGCCCTCTGGAATACCATATTCCGAGGTGAACTCCAGAAGATACTCTCCGGAGATGGTTGATACGGCGTCATCTAGTTGTATTGTATCCCTACCCATTTTTTATTAGTTTTACAAAGTGGCGTGGCGTACTAACCTGTGGTGGTGAGATTCTGTGGCAATTAGTAGCGTGTGCGGCTGTATGTGCAAAAATGGAAGTTTGATTTAAAACTGTGGAAACATGCACAGTGATCATTTCCCATATTTATACTATGTCCTCGGCAGTTGTGACTAACTGGATGTTTGACACGTGTCCTCCACTTATTCTTTTGAATGGCTAAGATCGAGGGGTAGGTGAAACGGTTATGGGTCTACACGTCCCATCATTCATCCATCTACACTGTTTCTTGATAAATGGTCCTTTTTGTTGTGCTGCGCGCCTCGGGATGCGGTTTCGGAAATTGAGTATTTTCAGGAAGGTTCGTGTTTATAGTCTAGCAACCATGATCGCGGTCCAGACCACAGCCACAGCTCCTAGACTGGGGGACATGATGACGTATAGTATGGATTGGCCTGACCCACTTATACTATTATGGGCTTAGTAGCCGATAAAGGGCCTCCGGCCCACGCATCATCGCGGTCACGACCTCCTTGACCTACGGGTCGCGGCAATCAGTACGCTGTCCATAGCCGCAGTATTTCCACAAGTTATCTTTAAGAAAGGATAAAGTAATCAAATAAGGAATATGCTTTACTTATTTAAATAGGTTAGGATAATTCTGAATCCCTATGATATCGACCGTATCTTGGGCTGAAAGTTGTGGAAACCCTAGGGATTATTCGGCCTATAAAAGGAACGCAATTATCATCAATACAGGTATCGCATAAACCCTAATTACATTTAATTACTCCCCAAAGTTATATACTTACTCTCACGTCGGAGTCTAATCGTGGGATTCGTTCCTACGATAAGGTTAACAGTGTTTTATTCCTTGTACAGGGTCCTTCAAATAAGTTCACTTGGTACAAGAGCAAGGCACTTCATACCCGAATAGCAGCCTATTCAGACCAAACAAGACCCGACTTAACTTTTGTATCAACAAACGTATTAAACTAGGACAAGATTCCACAAAAGGTGTAGATCGGCGGGAACACCTTGATCTCGGGTGCCTTTTGGCACCAGCCATTGTCCACCCCACAAGGAATAGCTCCGACAACTCTCCTGGCCCAGAGGAGCACCACTTGGAGTGAGACAAGCCGAGACTCAACCCCGATCTCTAATTCCATAAAGTCTCTCCAGTGTACCCATATGTTTTGTGGAGGCGGGTACGTATCTGAAGCAAATGCCAATGGGACTCGAACCTGGGTTTTGTTAACTGAAGCACGAGAGCTCCACCCATTGGACTAATGCTCCAGTGGTAACTAGGACAAGATTAACAATGTATATGTCAGTAACTTTACTTCTCTTTGTCAATTAGACCATGCATTAATCATGAACGGAATTTGACAAGTTTTATTGGAAGGGCAAAAATGTAATGTATTCATTTTACGAAGGCTTACTTACATTTTCTTATAACATGCGTATTAATAATATCAAGCACTATCAAACATAAGGGTTTAAAATACTAAAAATGAGGCGTTCATGCCCGTACGTTGCACCGGGATTGTTTTTTTTGGAAAAAAATGAACTTTTACTTATGTGAAGCATCGTATAACTTCATACTCATGCGTTGCTCATAAGGTGTGCGTAAGTTTTTAGGGCGTAATGTTGATGTTCGGGTTTTGTTTAATGCGGTTTATTTCAAAGTCTGGTCAGGGTCAAAAGTTATATTCCCGAGCGTGATCCTATTTGATTTCGGGTTTCTCTAGCTCGGGAATTTGGGTATGGGTCAATTTGACTATCGGTAGGATGTTAAAAAACCTGTTAGTTTAACTGTTTTAACTAACCATAGTTAAAGCAAAACTTAGAGGTTTTAATAAGTTCTAAACTTTGTCTTTAAACTACCATTGTGTTGTTGGTTGCTTCACGTCTTAACCTTGATGAATTTTTATTGAGCATTAATTTATGTAGTTTAAGTTGCAATTTTTCAAATATAGCAAGTTTAGTATGGATTTTTAGATCACATATTCAAGCCCGTGCGAAGCATCGACTTTGGTTTTTGATTAAAAAAATTAATCTTTTGCGTATATCAACTTTTTATAATCATAGTTAACCTTTAGATCAACAATGCTCTATATTTCTTGTTATCCATATGAGCGAGACCAAAGGGTTGATTTGCATTGCATTTGTACAATAATCGCATGTCCACAAAAGAATTATATATCGTTTTAAACTTCAAATTTCCCCCCCTCAAAACGGAAGCATCTATACACCATATACAACCTTCCAAAAAAAACAAAAAAAAACGGAGTCTAGGTGATGCGGCCCTTATAGCCTGCGGAGCCCCCTATATATATGGGACCGCCGGGACCGCCACAAGTTACTGTTGGTTAATCCTGTCTATAAATACTGGTCCACCCCTTGCAGAAAATCATTCTTCTTTGCACGAATTTTTTAGTCTATTCTTTCTCTCTCTAACCTTCTTTCTCTCACTAAAACTCTTGATCACTAACATACTTATAATCTTGTTTCAAGTGATCTAATCTTTATTATATTATTTACATGTCCAAGTAGGAGCTGTTGGAATATGTCCACCGTAAATAATATATGTCCGGAATATTTATTTGAGCCTAAGGGGACGCACACGTTAATACGTAAACAATGTTTAAGTAATGATTTAGCAAACAATCGTTAAATGTTAATGAGATTTAAGTATTTAAAAGTTAAAGGACTTAATACGAAAAACTAAGAAAAAGGAATTTTTGGTTTGATCATTTTCCTTGTTCTAGTCGGCTGGAAACATAGTTTCATAATAGGATTAGGAGATCATTGTGAGGGCTATATGTAGGGATTGTTTTTCATTATTATGGCATAACTTGAAAAAACCAAAAACCATATATATCGTCTTTGTGTTTACCTAAGCTCGACCGAACCTTAAATATCTTCAAGGGTTTTTGTTTTTACTTGTTTCTTGTTTCGTGCGATCGGTTTCAACACCCCTTGGGGTTTCAGTCGATGAACACAACCCACAACTATTGTGATTCGTTCGTGTGTTGATAGAAATCAAAGACGAAGGTATTTGTTTGCTATATCACTACTAGTACTAGCATACTTTATTGTTTGCAAAGATGACTTTCAAACTCCACAAATTAACAATCTAAATTCCTTCTTCCCTTTTGTTTGAATCCTGTTATAACCCCTGAAATTGGGATTAATCATTGATTGATTAATCTCATATCGAGCATGTTAGGCGGGTTTCTCATCTTGGGTTTTTGTAATTTAGATTTGTTATTCTCCTCTTTAAATCAATTAGACTCCATTTCCGTTTCCGTTTAATCTCGCTGTCATTGAAACCCTGATCTGTTTTTCTTTTCAATCTCTTTTTTTATCTTGATCTCCCTTCAATCCAAAGATTCTAATGGGGAGTCGTAGATCCAAAGAGGACGACGTTAATCGTATTTCTATCTCCATTTATGTTACAAATTTTCCGGAAAATTTTTCTGCAAAAGAGCTATTTCAATCATGTAAACAATACGGACATGTTGTTGATTCGTTTATCCCTCGGAAAAGGACGAAAGAAGGTAAACGTTTTGGTTTTGTTCGTTTTATCAACGTGTTTAATGTTGATCGCTTGGTGAACAATTTATGCACAATTTGGGTGGGTCAATTCAAGCTTCACGCTAATAAGGCAAGATTTCAAAGAGCTACTTTGAACAAGGGTCAAGGGGCAGATCATAAGAAGGTTGCTAATTCGATTGAATTAATGGGGCCTAAAAATAGTTAAAAGATTTATGTGTTATGCGGTTGTTATTTGTATAAGTCTTACACAATCGAATTTTGTCGATAGATGTTAGGCCGGAGTTTACAGGACAAATGAGCTCATATATGTATTATCGTGCACGTTTTATTATAGATAATTTGGAATAATATTTATCGTTTGCAGTGCCTTAATTGTTAAGTGTGTTTAAATAAATGTTATTTAGTTTAGTTGATGTTTATAGTTTAATTTTTAAGTTCGTGATGATCTTGTTGAGGAAAATAAAAGGGTTTTTCAGGGAAAGAAAAACAATATAAACATGACTATTGATTATCGAAATCATATTTATATGACTATATATTGCAAACAAATCAAAAGTGGATTCGCTCTTTCATCCCGATATATTAAATCTTCCTTATGATTAGACTACTCACAATTTAGTTCATAATGTGTTGCTTAAAATTAAGTTTTTTTTTGAATAATAAACTAGACGCTATGGACTCATGGGAAGTACGACTCATCCACTAGAACAAACTATAAGAGAAGTTTAAGGCGGAGTGGTCAACATTCCTAAAGAATTCAGGTTTTTAATACGCTTCGCGCTGACCTGATTCTCCGCTTCTTTGTGCGTTCGATTGGAGTTACCGTGAACCATGACATGTCACTACAGTGTTATTTTTTTGAAAAAAGCATAACTCTTTAAATTTGGAAACACGTTGAATCGTCAATTTTTAAGGTCTCACTATTTATGTATAAGATACGATGATAATAGGTGATACCGTAATAATAACTTAATTGAGTAAAAGTTTTTATTAAAATAAAATGTTACGAAGTTGTTTGCATGCTTCTTCGTACATATTTGACACGTCAAATAAAATACCCTTTTTCAACTAAGTTATTGCCATCCAATTTGTAAAAACACTTGTTGATTGCTCTTTACCGATGCGTGAGACGCATGTAGATTTGCAGTCACAAGGTAATTATACGCTTTTCCGTGAGACGGTGAGTGTCACATAATTACAGTTTTGAAATTGGACGACTTAGCGTTGTTGTGGTTAGACCTGTTAACACGAGGCATAGATGGGATAAAACATGCTTACTAGATATTATTGTAATAAAGTAAGTCCCATTCGGTTTAGGAGTTGCAAAAGTTGTGAACTATCAATCATTGGTTACCTTTTGAATGCACCATCACTAGCAGATCAACTGATGCGGTGGTGTATGTCAAGTTGGGTCCTAACCTTAGAAAATTAATGTCTATTTTCAATAAACAAGGGTAATTAATTTTCTTCAAGGAGTATTATCCAAAATACTAATACTTGAACTTTAACTTTTATGTTTTCAGATGGCACTACCTGCTCAAAACATAAACCATTCGGCTTTCAGGTCGATGTTTGATAATGAAAAACTTTCTGGTACTAATTTCAATGACTGGTTCGCTCGACTTAAGTTAGTCTTGAGAGTCGAAAAGAAAATGCACATCATTGAACAACCTTTACCTCCTCTCCCTGCGCCTATTTCTGAACCAAATGTTGTGGTAGAATGGACAAAGCAATACGATGCTCATACTGAAATTGCTTGCCTTATGCTTGGAAGTATGACTCCGGAATTGCATAGGCAGTTTGAATTGTACTATCCGTACGATATGATTCAGGAGCTTCGATCCATGTTTGAAAAACAAGCTGGAGTTGAGAAATTTGATTTAATCCAAACTTTCCATGCTTGCAAACAAGATTAGGGAAAACCAGTTGGCCTATATGTCATTAGATGAAAAAATATGTAGAACTGGAATGTCTTGATTATGTGCTCCCACAAGAGCTTAGTGTTGGTTTAATCTTAAATGACCTCCCTACAATAAGCATAACATGGGGAAGACAGTTGGTGAACTACATGCTATGCTTATTGAGTATAAAAAAGGTTTACCTAAAAAGGATAAGTAATAATGATTAAAGGTGGTAAAATTCAGAAGGCCAATAAGAAATCGCTTAATGCAAAAGGCAATTATAATGTTAAAGGAAAGGGAAAAGATAAGAAGGTTTATGTCCCTAAGCCTAAAAACCCTAAGCTTATTGCAAAAGAGCGCCCAGCTAAGGATGATGACTGCCACCACTGTAAGGAGGTAGGACATTGGAAAAGAAACTATCATGTTTACCTTGCTGAGTTGATTAAGAAGGAGAAGCAAGTTGGCACTGCCAGTTCTTCAGATGTCTTCATAATAGAATTATTTTCTTTTCTTACTAAATCCTGGGTGTATGACACTATTTATGGTACTCATATTTGTAACACAAAACATGGTATTGGAGGAATAAGAAAGCTGAAACAAGTAGAAGCTATTGGAAGTTTTGACTTAGTTTTAACTAATGACATTGTGATTTGTTTAGACAATTGTCATTATGCACCTTCTATAACTAGAGGTGTTGTTTCAGTTCACATTTGGTAGAAAATGGATTTGTCCAGTGTTTTACGGATTTTGAAATTTCAGTTTCTAAGAACAATGTGTTTTATTTAATGCTATTCCCAGTAATGGTATTTATGAAATTGATATGCATAATCTTATACCAAACGTTAATTCTATTTATAATGTTAGCAATAAAAGAGCCAAGCGCAACTTGGACTCTACTTATCTATGGCACTGCCGTCTTGCTCATATAAACAAGAAACGTATTAAACAGCTGCAACAAGATGGGCTGTTAAAGTCAACGGATGATGAATCCTTTGATCAATGCGAATCTTGTTTATCTGGCAAGATGACAAAGAAACCTTTTCCTCATAGTAACGAAAGGGCAAAAAGATCTTCTTGGAATAATACATACTGACGTATGTGGTCCACTTAGACATGTGTCAAGACAAGGTGCTAGCTACTTCATTACATTCACAGATGATTATAGTCGTTATGGTTATGTTTATCTTCTTAAACATAAACATGAGGTCTTTGAAACGTTCAAAGTGTTTAAAAATGAAGTCGAAAATCAACTCGGGAAGACCATTAAGGCAATACGATCAGATCGGGGTGGCGAATATATAAGCCAAGAGTTTAAAGATTATCTAAAAGCTAACGGAATTGTTCAACAGCTTACTCCTCCATACACACCACAACACAATGGAGTGTCTGAGAGGAGAAATCGTACTTTACTAGATATGGTGCGATCTATGATGAATCTTACAACTCTGCCTTTATCCTTTTGGGATTATGCTCTAGAGTCTGCAACACGCATTCTCAATATGGTTCCAACCAAGAAGGTTGATAAGACTTCATATGAACTATGGTATGGAAAAGTTCCTAATCTGTCTTACTTAAAGGTCTGGGGATGTGAGGCTCTTGAGAAGAGAGATACGCCTGACAAACTCGAACAAAGATCTGTTAAGTGTATCTTCATAGGATACCCAAAGGAAACGATGGGTTACTATTTCTACTTCCCACATGAAAACAAAATAGTTGTTGCGAGGTATGCTGAGTTCTTTGAGAAAAATCTCATAACTCAAGAAGTCAGTGGGAGGGCCAGGGATCTTGAAGAAATTCAAGATGAAGATACATCACCTTCTGAAATCACTAGCAAAATTCCTATGGAGGTTGAAGGTTTTGAACCACCTCAAGAGGAAGATATTCCGATTCGTAGGTCTGAAAGGACACGTCGAGCTCCAAATCGTTTATGTCTAAATGTAGAAGCGGAGGAGCATAGTCTAGGGGATCTTAATGAACCCACTAGCTATAAAGCCGCAATGTTAGATGCAGAATCTAATAAGTGGATCGATGCTATGAATGCGGAAATACAATCCATGATGGACAATAATGTATGGGTCCTGGTCGATCTTCCTCCTGGTTGCAAGACCGTTGGGAGTAAATGGATTTTTAAGAAAAAGACCGACATGGATGGTATTGTACACGTCTATAAAGCTCGTCTTGTAGCAAAGGGTTATACTCAACTCTACGGGGTTGATTATGAAGAAACGTTCTCACCCGTCGCTAACATTAGAGCTATTAGAATTCTCATATCTATAGCAGCATACTATGATTATGAGATATGGCAAATGGATGTTAAAACAACCTTCTTAAATGGTTATCTTGATGAAGACATTTATATGGTACAACCTAAAGGTTTTGTTGATCCTAATCATCCCAGAAAAGTATGCAAGCTTAAGAGATCCATTTATGGTCTTAAGCAAGCATCAAGAAGCTGGAATAAAAGATTTGATGAGGAAATCAAAAGGTTTGGACTTGCTCAAAATCTTGATGAGCCATGTGTATATCAAAAGGCTAGTGGGAGTAATGTTATATTCCTCATCTTATATGTTGATGACATAATCATCATGGGTAATCATATTCCAAGTTTACAAAGTGTAAAGGATTATCTTGGAAAGTGTTTTGCTATGAAGGATTTGGGGGAAGCAGCATTTATTCTTGGAATCAAAATCTATAGAGATAGATCAAAGCGATTAATTGGACTTAGTCAAAATGCTTACATGGATAAGATCTTAAAGAGATATAAAATGGATAATTCCAAACGTGGTCATATCCCCATGCAAGAAAGACTTGACTTGAACAAATCACAGGGTGCTCAAACGCCTAAAGAGGTAAATCGTATGAAAAATGTACCTTATGCTTCGGCTGTAGGATCCATTATGTATGCGGTTAGATGCACTAGACCTGATGTTGCGTTCGCGCAAAATTTAACAAGCCGATTTCAACAGAATCCAGGTGAACTTCACTGGACTGCTGTGAAAAATATTCTTAAGTATTTAAGAAATACTAAAGATATGTTCTTGGTTTATGGTGGAAATCCTAGCACAGAACTTAGAGTTGAATGCTATTGCGATGCTGGATTCGAGACTGATAGAGATGACACTAAGTCTCAGACAGGATATGTTTTCGTTTTGAATGGAGGCGCAGTGGATTGGAAGAGCTCCAAGCAAAGTACCACTGCAATGTCTGCTACAGAATCTGAATACATAGCTGCGTCAGAAGCTGCCATGGAAGCTGTTTGGATTAGGAAATTTATCTCAGGGCTTGGTATTGTACCAACGATAAATGAACCTTTGAATATGTACTGCGACAATTCAGCTGCAGTTCATTATGCTAATGAACCGGGAGTTCAGAAAGGCGCCAGACACTATCAAAGACGATATCATTATGTTCGCGAGTGTGTTGAACTGGGCGAAATAAGGATACTTAAAGTTCACACAGATAACAATCTAGCTGATCCTTTTACAAAGGCTTTATCAAATAGGAAGCTTACTCAACATGCCAGGGGCATGGGGCTTCGTCCTGCTAGTAGTTTCATGTAGATCTGTGTTTTAGTATTTGGATAAGGGATGTAAAACAATTTTATTTTATGATAATGATACGTTGGTATTTTGTTATTTTATATTATAAATTGTGTCCTATATTTGCATGTTTAAATCCATGAATAATAAATGTATTATTCTAAATTAATCCGTTGTCGATTAACAATATGGGAATATTGTTAAACTAAGACAATTCTGAGTGATTGGTGATATTGGAGATATTGATATTAAGGTTGGGTCCCCAAACTCACATGATATTCATAAGATGTATATTGGATTTCCCCGCACATGAATTTCACTTTATGTCTCGGCGTCATCAAGTGAATCTTGTAGTGATTTATTTTCATTAAATCCTGGTAGACTTGAGATGCAAGTAGTTTAGCATTTGTGGATATTCCTTCTTGATATAGTTTTAGTTGTCCTGCATTAGGTAACTAATAAAGGCTATGTCAGGAATAGTATTAGGCCATATGTTGACTGGACACTTGAGTCAATATATAATTGGTTCTTCAAATTGGTGAAGGAGGATGCCTCTTGGGACCCTCATTGAAATAATAGCATGTGTGTATGGCCCTCGTACCTGAAAACTCAAGAAGATATGTTCTCAATGATTTTTCAATAATCTTGATTACTTAAATATGAGAACATGTCTCGGATATATATATGGAAATGACATTGATCATATCCAAATTAACAACATATCGGAAACAAAGGGATTGTAAATAATAAATCATTTGTTCAATGCTGTGAAAACAACACTCTGAATGTTTTTGGGAGCATTGGCGTGTTGACTTGACGCTTTTTTAACCCCAAAATGTTATATCTATATTATCCATAACATGTACCATGGGTAGTGTTGGATTATGACTCATATTTGATTAAATATGTCGGAATTATTTCGGAGGGGGGGGCCCTTTTTATTGGGGCACGCACAGTTTATATGTAAAATGACCGAGGAATATATTAATGTAATATATATTAAATGTATAACAAACGATCGTTAAAAGTTAACGAGTATTAAATAATTAGTTAAGCGTTTAATGGTTGAACGTGAGGGACTAATTATTAATAAACCAAAGACAAAAGGGTTCGGTTGCCTTTTCCTTTTTTCCCTAGCCGGTTGTGACTAGAATCCTAATAGGATTAGGAGTTTTATTTGAAGTCTATAAATATGGTTTTAGTTTTTTTATTATTGATATAACTTTGAAAAAAACAAAATACCTAAAGTCGACTATCTTTCTTTGTCAACCGGCTTCAAGTTTTTTTGTGGGGTCTTTGGTTTTGTCATCTCGCTCGAACAAAAACCGGACACCTTTTGGGTTTTTGTTTATGTTTGATCGTCACTTCTTGGTGATTATTGTTCGTAAGTTGATAGATTCAAGAGACTAGTGACGAATAGACCGTTGTTATACATCTTCTAGTACTAGCATACCTTCGTCGTTTGCTAAGAACAGTTATAGTGTGGGGAAGCTTTGAGGAATCATACCTTGATTCTAGTGTTACGCGTTGTATTTTTACACACGCGTTATCGAAGACCGGGTGTTTCGGTTACCTTTAAATGTGTATCGGTTCGTGCTAAAAAGGTACCATGTTTTCTATCTTGTTTAATTTATTATGTTTTCTACAACGTGATCATTTATTCCGACTGTCCGTACTCGTGTTAATTTAATTGTAATTAATCAAAAACCACAGTTCTTGATCTTGAGTTTCAGATTTGTTTGTGTCCACAAGCAAATGAGGTGGACACAAGATGACGGATTCATTAGATTTGTCTGTGCTAGTTCTACGGTATCTTATATACAGTATGATACTAAAATATTTTTAAACTAAGGGCCCGTTTGGTTTGAGATGGGTTTAGGATTTAAATTTAGATTTGGATTTGGATTTAGATTTAAATTTAGATTTGAAGAGAGAACATATATTTTATAAAATTATTAAAATATTATTTTAAACTAAAATAAATAAAACTTTAAACTAGAAAAGGACAAAAACGTTTCAAAAGTCAACAAATATGTGGTGAAATTTTGTTTTCAACGAAAAACCGTACTTTATGTCATAAAACCTACCAAATGGGTTGGGATTTCAATTTTGGGATCAGACCCTTGTGTCAGTCCAATCTGTGTGTACCAAACAACGGATTTTGAATATCCATGAGTCCAAACCTTCCAATACCCACTAACCAAACTAGCCCTAAAATAGTTGGGACTATAAGTTTAGGGGATTTTTCTTTATTATTGGAAGTATGTTTGGCAAAAAGTAATTACCGTTTTAATTGTATGATGTAACTCTAAGCTGTAAACTACAAATTGTAAAATTATTAATATAAGTTAAAAGTTGTATTTTATTGGAAAAAAATATTTGGTAATTTAATTGTTGAGTGTAATTATAAAAGAGTTTTGCTACATCCACAAAATTTTTACAAAGAAACATCCATAAAATGATGTTGGCTTTGTGTGATTGGGCTAATACAAAAGAAGAAAGAGAAATTGTATCAAATGCCACCAATAAACCTTAGCCACATCATTTTTGAGAATTTTTCTTGTAAAGCTTTGGTGGATTGTAGCAAAAACTCATTATTAAAATATAAAATCGCCATGTTTTATATTGTAAACAAATGCAAAACATAAAATAATAAACTCATTATTTTAATAATGATCGTAGTGCTTTTAAATGAAACATGTTTTGTAATTTGTCATTGACGATGTGCCATTATATATTGATTGTTAGCAAATTATTATTCCATATTTTGTTTTATTTCTTTAGATGTTCACGGGAGGAGACATTGTCTGTGTCTGTATCATGGCATACGAACATTTCGCAAGTTCATCATGTGGTACGCAATTTGAATGTTGCTCGATCATAGTAACTATTATATCTTCTTTATCACTTTTACGAATGCAGTTATGCGAAGCAAATGCGACCATAATGACATCAATTTAAGTTTTCATACTATACTAGGCATTCTACCAATTATTTTTCACCATTTTTTCAAATTTCAAACGACCTTTCAATATATATCAGTATGGTTAATCATATCTAATAACAAATGTATAACTTGTAGTTTTAACATATTGTTTACAAAATATTGTTGTTGTTGTTGGATGTGTTATTTAGTCATAAAATGCGCTTAGATGAACACCTATTTATATTTAAATAAGCACATAAGTAGGCATCTTTACTTGCTTATTTTATTGCCGAATAAGCAAATAAGTACAGGCAAAATGGAATGTCCAAACATTCTAAGCTATTTATGTTGGTAGAAATATTGTTGGTAGAAATATTACGATATTTAATCTATACATTCTCTTATGTTTTGGTTGATGACAAAACACGTAAAGTGATTTGAGTTTACTCAGTGATCACAAATCATTTTTTATTTTTTTTCATGCATTCATACGACATCTCTCGACGTCTCAAGTCTGCTTCAACGAAGTTTGCACCCGATGTAAATCACTTAAGGAATTTTTATTCAACCTCACATTTTTTATAAAAATGTCACAAACATTTTTATTACTTTTACAAAACATTTTAGATTTAAAAGAAATATTTTATTCAAAATAAATATTTTGAATTTAAATTTTCTACCCAAAAACGGCTAAAAATGTTCCAGAAAACACCTCCAAAAAAAAGACAAAAAATGGAGCGTCTGGGCTGGGCGGCCCTCTTACTTTACAAAGGCTTGGAGTGGGGTGGGTGAGGGGTGATGTGGCAGGTGGCCCTCTTAATTTTAAGGGACTGTCACCCTAGTTAAGAGAGGAGCCCAGACAAAAGTCAGTCCGATGGCTATAAATACTGGACTATTCCCCACTGATTTCTTCACCTTTTGCACACACTTTCTTTCTGTTCTAAATCAGTTTATACATCACCAACAATCCTTTGATCATTTAATCTTAAGCATTTGTTTCCAAGTGATTCAAGCTTATTCCTCCAAGTGCAAGAGAAGAACTCTCGTTATCATCAAGATACAAAGTTAAGTAGTTTAGTTAGTGCATTCGTGACGTGTCTTACATTCACAATGTATAGATCGAGTCCATGTATTCCAAACTTGTGTAATAGTTAGATCATAGTGATCATGGTGTGTATAGTTGTTAGATCGTGGTGATCATATAAAGTATAGTTAGATCAGGGTGATTATAGTAAGTAGTATTAGATTGGTGTGATCGTAGTAGTGTCTAAGTGAAGTTGTGAAGTGAAGTGAAGTTGTGAAGTGAAGTGAAGTCGTGAAGTGAAGTGAAGTCATGGCCCAGCAGTGGGGGTTGTGAGTGAAGTGTGGTGGGATGAGCGAAGGTTGTGAATTGTTGTGAAGTAGTGTGGTTAGTTGTGATAGATTGGTTCTAGCTAGGATTAGAACTCGACATTTGGCTTAGTGTCGAAATCGGTTGTAAGCTTTAGTTGTGTTCGGTTTTTTCTCCGCCTAAGGGAAGCTTGTTGTAATGAAGGTAAACTCTCGAGTTGGGTACTCTGGGAGTGGAGTAGGGCGAAGAGGTGCTTCGTGACCAAACCACTATAAATCATCGCGTCTGGTTTGCACTTTCTTTTACTTTTCGCTTTACATCTTTATTTACCTTATCGCGATTAGATCTATATGTGTGTTGATTATTGCTTATATTGTTTGGATGATGATTGTATCATAGATAGAAGTTAACATTGTGATTGTGCTTATATTGCTATAACATGTTCTAGTGGATATAGATGTATTATCCACACTTATCATATTGCATCTAACTTGATGGATAATTTGATACTAAATATTTTAAGTTTTTAAATGGAAACGTATTCACACCCCCCCCCCCCCTCTACGATTTCCATAATGGTATTCTCCAATTTCACAATTGGTTTTTTTATTTTTTTCAAGAGCCACGTCATTTCTAATTTTAAAACAAATGAATTTAAAAAATTAAGTTACGATTCCTTGGTATAACTTTACCTCATGAGGGGATTAAATATGAAAAGTATTTTTTTGCTTAACTTGTATTAGTTTTGTTGTTAAATACACTAATTATAGTAGCTCAAAGTAAAAATGATGCTTAAAATAATTGTTATATGCTCGGTATCACGTTCAGAAAGTTGTACACCTTTCTGCAAAGTCAGTAAACAACTTTGTACAAAAAAAACAAAAAAATAGGCTCGAAAATTGAGTGTCTGATGGGCGGCCCCTTACAAGTGTCTTATGGTCGGGTCCACCTTAATTCCCTGGTCGGCCCCTTAATTTAAGGGACCACCTGTTTGATTCGGCAGATTTTTAGAAACTTTGAAAATTTATATAAAATCAACCGTTTAAGTCGTTAGGACGTCGTGTCACCGTCATTTTCGAGATAATTGAGTTACTTTCATATAACATTACTTCCAAGTATTTATTTCAATCGTAAGATAGTCAGAATAGAAAGGCTAAATACAATTATCTGTCTAAACGTTTGAGTCTCGTTTTAACGTAATTACTTGTATTTTATCTTTTTCTTCGAGTTCGGACATTTCAAGTCGGTATTATCTTTGAAAAAAGGGTGTAATTAACTTTCAAATATTAAATTGGGTTTAATTTTTTAAATGAGGAGGAAACTAATTTGTTTTCAAATAAAACCAAGCTATGTATACATTGTTGTATCTAATACACAAAACAACGACAATCATTTTATGTGTTATGCTATATGATTATGTGCATTTCTTTATGTCTTAAGTTTGTTAGTAGAAATTATTAAATGATCATTACTATTTGTAATTAAGCTAATTGAATGTTATAAGCACATGTGCATGTAACACGATTGTTTGTAGCTAGTTTTTTGGATTATGCATAACTAGAACTTATGCTAGATTTCTTGCATTAAGATTGCGAAATTGTTCTTGCATTACATATAGGCATAGATCATTTAATTTACAAATGTTACAAAAACATCTCGTAAATCTTTTCGAGTATGGAAATATACTTAGGAATAAAAGTTCAATAACTTGTCAAGCATATTATTAAATGTGTTAAAACTAGTCACCTAAATATTTATAACGATTTAATCTATTTTCAACAACAAGTTTAAATATTTTCAACAACTTGCTTAGTTTGACATTGGGTTGGTTAAACAAAAAAAAATATTGTATTAATATATTAGTAACTAAGAAAAAAAATGTTTGTGCTTGCATGGTTCTAACATACACACATAATTATATTTTTTTAACATATAGTATTTTACAAAAGATGTGTGTTGTATAAAAATGGTTAGAAAACTCATTTATATACTCATAAAATGTCAAAAACTATGTATATTATACATAACAACAAATAGTTTTTCGCACAATGTTAAAATACGACAATCTTGGAATAAGAAATTAACTTATCATTATTCATCAACCTCACCTTACAACTAATCTTGGGATTAATGGAACACACTATTTTAAATATTTATCTATTTTTCTTGTAAGATGCGATGTGTTCGTGAGGGTCATAAGATTTCGAGTCTATATCAATCTTTATTCAATATTATGATGATATTCTTTACTGAATCTAATTCGACAAGTTTTTTATGTATGGACATGAAATCGGATTCTTATTTTGTTTAGTTTCCAGATTATATCAAAACTATAACAAAAGTATTATTTGATCTAATTACTCAATCACACTTGATTGATCTGAAAATAATACATCCTTTTCTAGATGAAAAAATTATGTATGGATATAATCACATTTGTGTTCGATGATGCCATTATTGAGTCTACTTGTCCTATGGTTGGTTACCAAAATATTATACTAATATGTTTTCAATATGCATAAATCACAATGATTAGGATTAACGACCTTGGATGTATCATCCGAATATTCAAGCAATTTACATTGCAATTGCAATAGGTAATGTGTCTTTCCGCAAAACCAACACGAGCAAACTACAAAAAAAAAAAATAAAAACCCAAAAATTATTTTTATGTATAACTTTGCTCATACAACATCAAAAGCAAAAACGTCAAAGCTAAAAGTCGCTTTAAACTAAATTCACAAATAAGCATATTTTATTCTTGTTTTATTCACTTGGATAACATGATTGTTTGGGGAAACATTTATGTTTATGATTTATGGACTTATCGTATTTAACGATTGATAAAGGATAATATATATAAATATTTCCATTTTATTTTTTTCGTAGCATATAATGGTTGTTGTTACAAGAAAATATACGACTACTTTAATTTGAAAACGGTTAGTTAGTAGAATTGAAAAAATAACCTATAAAAATATGTGTCAATGCATTAAACAAGTAAAAATACATTTATTCAATACTTATTTAATCATAATACTACACATTGATAAGAATATTAATTTTTAGAAAAGCATATTTGTTTAAAAAAAAATATGTACTCTTTTAATTATTTATCATTAAAGAATCACAAACTCAATTAAGATAAATAATATTGATGAGATTCATTTCACATGACATGAAATGGAGAATTATTAAAACACTCTCAATATAACATGTTTGTCATTGTCACAAATAAGCACATTTTTTGGCTTTTGAAAAACCAAACACGTTAAATATTACATGTGACAACTACACAATAGATGACTAAATAATACAGACATCCATTAAATCAAGCAATATGTAATCGAAACCAAACAACCTATAGATCTTGAACAAAAGAATAAAACATCTTGCTTACGCTTATCTTAGAATTCCACACATCATGATTAGGATTATGCGACCAGAATTAAAGTATGTTAGTTAAGTCATGTTAAGCCCTCTATGAAAAGATAATACAAATTTATCTTTGCTACACTTCATTAGGCAAATATAAGAATTCTATTTTGTCTAATATGAGAATGACTACTAAAGGATTCTTATTGGCATCACTAGAAATTTCAATTGACTTAATGTTGAATTGATTCCAGGTGAAGTTGGGTTTCGGTGTATAACCATAAAAATGGCCCCGTGTTTAGCCGAATGGCAATACACACTAGTGATAGTCTCATATTCATTCTCTAATTTGATTAAATGGGTCTTCCTAAATATGTCTAATGATAGTCTACATCGATAGACTTTGTATCTCATTAGGAGTACATACTAAGCACGAAGAAATTAGGCTTCTCCTTAGTCAATCTAGACACAATGCACCTTACATATGTGCTTTAATATTTCAAGATGATTACTTGTTCACATGTAATTGCAATTATAGTCCTCATATCTTGATGCTCACATTTAATTACTTAGTTATTAAATGCAATGGACCACTTAAAGGATTTGTCTTTTTCTAGCAATTTAGAGAATTATTCTTAGTTTATCTAAATGACACATGCCCCTAAATGCTAAATGCTAACATGTTTTACATGACGATTACATTTAAAATTATCATGTTTTGTATGCGTCATTTTACATGACTTACATGTTAATTGTACACCTGCACTATATTAGCTTGATATATGACAATTAACGTTTAAATGCCATAGAGTCTTACACATTAATCTAGTTGATTATTGTGTCAATGCATGCTTAGATAAAATATTTGCCATAGTTTATAGCTAATATGATTTTATATAATTATATATTATTATATATATATATAGTATGTGTCTCCCCTATGCATCTCGGTATATATTTTGTCACACTAGAATATTTTTCTTCGCATCCGTGTCACAAATCTAAAAAGTCAAAAGAGTCGTAAAATGGTCTTATATCTCCTAGAGTCTTCACCCACACATTCCCTTAATCATCATCTCGCCTTCTTCCAAATAATCCACTCTTTCGTCAAGGAAAAGTTAGATACATATCTAACACTCCTCCAGTAGTGTGACAACTTAATATTTCATCCGAATATTCAAGTATATTCTTAACTTGCGATCGCCAAACGTTGAAGGTCTTTTCCGAAAATTTCATTATTTCAAGCCTTTTAACAACATTATGTTAAAATGCTCTTCCTAAAGCTAAAAGCTTACATCAACCTTTATGTGACAAAGGTCTTACGAGTTTCTACATAAGTGATTCGTAGCCTCTTTAATATACACACCTTAAGACTAAGTACTTTCACTTCCGTTAGTCCTTTCCATCCCCTTCGGAATGTCACGATGGTTTATTGTCATGCTCATTTCATACACAATAAGGAATACGAACATTATCCATCGGATCTTAGGATTAGTATAACCCATAAAATTCCGTCTTTTATTTCTTCACGGACAATATCCTATTTTATATTTATCGTCCAAAAGGAAATATCTCTCATCGAAAAAGTTCATCGAGAAAGAACAACATCGTAGGCATCTTCACCAAACCATCAAAATGAACCTTTTAAAGTTAGGTTCTGGTATGATGAAAACAAATTGTCATAAACGTGTCATTCTCATTTTAATAGTCTTGTTACTATTAAATACATTCCGATAAATCTCGACAACTTAATCATTTCATCCGAAATGTTTAAGCATTTTTAATTCGCGAAATGCAAATTAAAATGTCACTCATTGTTCATGTCTAAGTCGTTTCATAAAAACCTTAATCACGCCTCTATTATTATATAGATGGTTAACATCTTCCATCCACATTTCTGCTACCACCTTTAAGATAACCTCGTACCTCGTCGTGTGATTGTTCTATGAACATTCGCAACACTCGAGAAGAGCTACATAACTTCACGGATGAAGTTCATCATATGCTAACCATCATCCGTCATGACATTGTCATGCTCATCACTTTTGTCGTTATTTCTCTTCATTTATTCTTTTTATAATTTATGTCTAAGGGAGAACACACCTGTTCACATATATCCTTTAACCAACTACTCTCAAGAACTCACATATGTGATTCTTATTCACTAGAAACCAACAATGTAAAACCGAGTCATCCTTACCACTACCAATCTCGAGTCATCCACCTAGTCATCTTCACAAGAAGATTCACTATGTAACCATTCCCTACAAGTGAATTTCGCCATGAAATGCGTCTCATCTTCATTTCCCGATACTCATAAGCATATGTGCCTATGTTGTCAAAAGTTAAGTGAATTTCATAATGAAATGCGTCTCATCCTCATATCCTGATACTCATAAGCATGTGTGCCTATGTTTTCAAAAGCAAGTGAATTTCATAATGAAATGCGTCTCATCCTCATATCCCGACACTCATAAGCATGTGTGCCTATGTTGTCAAAAGTCAAGTGAATTTCGTAATGAAATGCGTCTCATCCAATCATTTCTACTTTTTAGAAAGTGAAGAACACAAAGAAGACATTCAATCTTCAAGTGTTGCTAAGTCATCACAATGTCAAGTCTTTCACTTCTCTTACACCATTTTCATATTTTCACCTTTGTCCGTCAACATTAACAACCAACAAAAACCAACAAACCTATTGGTCAACACCTTCCCTTTTCATTCACGCTCATCCTTCTTCGTTTATGTTCCCTCCTCAAATCATCCTTATCATCATTTTTTAGTTTGACCTAAAGTCTTACGATAATGTTTATCCTTAACAATCCAAAACTGAAAGCATAACTAATGCTAACAAAGAAACCTTGAGGATTTAGGAATCTCTCAATACAACCCTTAGTCTATTCAAATCCATATCATCATCTTGGTTAGATGACGATACCATAAGGAACATGTCAATCAAAATACGTTCATACTCCTTATCCAAATGACATCTTGGAAGATATCATTCTCATAATAATAGTGTGTCAATCAATAAACGAATTTTGTTCTCGTTTATTAAAGTCGGTATTATACCGAAGGGTGTTGGTCAAGTCTTAGTCCTTAAGCATGTGCCGGTCGAACTTTATCATCGGTTCCTAAACATTCTCGTGTCTTAAGTATACGTCATGATTCCTTTTATCATGGATTTAGGTTGTTGTTATTAAAACAACGAGTGCATGTGTCTAGGTTTTAAATTTTCTTTTAAAATGTCATAGTTTAGAGTGCATATATCTAAGACATACATGTCTTGTTCCCTGTTAGTGTATTGCTATATATATATTTAGCTATCATTGTTGGTATATATATGTGCACTTTTCTACTAATTTTTTTGTAGCACACTTCCGTAGATTGATTCCTTGGTGCCCCAAACAAGGGGGAGCATACACCGAGGGGGAGTTGCAACCGTTATGACATCTACACATTTCTTGATATGTGTATTCCAACCCTTTAATATCGCTCCTATATATATTATGTTGCACGAAACTAACCCTTGATGTAGGTTAAGAATTTGCAACAAATTTGATCCATGGATCCGCTAGAGTCAATATACAATGGGATGCAAGTGTCATAGGAGTGAAAGTAAAAGTCCTCCTTGGGATGATGCAAGCTAGCCTCTTTAGTAAAAGTCTCATCTAATGGAATGAATGGCTTGGAGTGTCCACTTTTTGTTTCGACAAAGGGGGAGGAGGAAGTCATAAGCAAGTAAACGTTTTACATTTTACTATGAGTTACAGTTTACATATTTTGTCATCATCAAAAAGGGGGAGATTGTTGGTAGAAATATTGTTGGTAGAAATATTACGATATTTAATCTATACATTCTCTTTATGTTTTGGTAATGACAAACATGTAACTTATAACACATAACGAAAAGTGCTTAAGTTACTCGTGATCACAAATCATCAATACATTCATATGATAACATCTTCGACGGTCTCAAGTCTGCTTCACGAAGTTTGCAGCTTGACGTAAAACACTTTAAGGCATGGAATAAATAAATGCTTTATACATTTTATGATCAAAGGAATTTTTATTCAACCTCACATTTTTTATCAAAATGTCACAAACATTTTTATAAACTTTTTACAAAACATTTTTAAATTTAAAAGAAATGTTTTATTCAAAAGAAATATTTCGAATTCAAATTTTATACTAATAACGGCTAGAAATTATTCCAGAAAAACTCTCCCTCAGAAAAAGACAAAAATGGAGCGTCTGGGCTGGTCGGTCACTCTAATTTAAAGGGCGGCCCTTTAATTTTAAGGTGCCGGGCACTTTAATTAATGTGGGACCGCCCAGACAAAAGTTATGCTCAGGTGGTTGCCTATAAATACGGGACTAATTTCTCACTAATTTTTTTTACCTTTGCTCACACGTTCTTTCTGTTCTAAATTAGTTTATTCATCAGCCTACAATCCTGTTGATCATTTATTCTTATAGCATTGTTTCCAAGTGATTCAAGCTTATTCCTCCAAGTGCAAGAGAAGAACTCTCGTTATCATCAAGATACGAAGTTATGTAGTTTAGTTAGTGCATTTGTAACATGTCTTACATTCACAATGTATAGATCGAGTCCATGTATTCCAAACTTGTGTAATAGTTAGATCATGGTGATCATGGTGTGTATAGTTGTTAGATCGTGGTGATCATAGGAAGTATAGTTAGATCAGGGTGATCTTAGTAAGTAGTGTTAAATTGGTGTGATCGTAGTAGTGTCTAAGTGAAGTTGTGAAGTAAAGTGAAGTCGTAAAGTGAAGTGAAGTCGTGGAGTGAAGTGAAGTTGTGTGGTGAAGAGAAGTTGTGAATTGTTATGAAGTAGTGTGGTTAGTTGTAATAGATTGGTTCTAGCTAGGATTAGAACTCTACATTTGGCTTAGTGTCAAAAATAAGTGTAAGCATAGTTGTGTTCGATTTTCTCCGCCTAAAGGGATCTTGTTGACTAGTAAAGTAACTCTCGAGTTGGGTACTCTGGGATTGGAGTAGGGTGAAGAGGTGCTTCGTGACCGAACCACTATAAATCATCGCATCCGGTTTGCACTTTCTTTTACTTTTCGCTTTACATCTTTATTTACCTTATCGCCTTACATTTATATTTGCATTAGATCTATATGTGTGTTAATTGTTGCTTATATTGTTTGGATGATGATTGTGTCATAGATAGAAGTTAACATTGTGATTGTGCTTATATTGCTATGACATGTTCTAGTGGATATAGATGTATTATCCACAGTTATCATATTGCATCTAAGTTGATGGATAATTTGATACTAAATATTTTAAGTTTTTAAATGGAAACGTATTTACCCCCCCCTCTATGATTTCCACAATTGGTATTCTATAATTTCCACAATTTATATGCTCACCTTCTTGGCCTAGAAACTAATTTTCAATTCATGGCGTCAACAGTCAGCATATTTACACTATTCTTTCAGCCAAGAATTCGCTTATTGACCACATTAACTACCTTAAAACTTAACTTCCATTTTTTGGCTTGTCACAAAATTACAATATCATTTTCAAAGCCACATATTAGCACATTATATTTACACTACATGAACAAATTTCAAAATATAAAACTAACTAATGAACTTACATTTATTCTAACCTTTGTATCATTTTAGACCTGGTCCATAATAAACATTAACATAAATTTTTCACAAAAGTAAAACCCTAAATTTCACATTTTAACATTAAATGTTAGAAACACAAAAAGTATCGGCACTTCCAATAATAGTTAGTCAAAGCCCGTAGTTAGTCAATATAATGTTTAGTAAACTAATACGGCCAAAAGGCGCATGGAAAGCCCACAAAGCTCCCATGGCTGGCCAAAATAGTATGTTAGGAATACGAAATTCCTAGGAAAGTGTCGGTCGCTTCCATAGATAGCTGTCGTTAGCTCGTTAAGTAATTTTTGGAAACTTACATAGTTAGTTAGCTAAAGGCCCATGGATAAACCCATACAAGCCCAAGCCCACCATCCATTGTAAGTATATAAACACCTCTCTATGCCTTGGAGAGGTGGTTGGTTGCACATTTTTCACACATTAATATATGTTTACTTTCTCTCTCTAAGTGTTCATCCAACCCTCTCTCTTACTAAAACAATCTCTTTCCCTCTCATCTAGTATGTTATTTGATTAGTTTTCAATTGGTATCAAGAGCCATGGAGTGGTGTGTTTAGATATTGTGTTTTGTTTTGGTTCGTGTGTTTTTCTACAAAAAAGTGCTCGTTTTTTTATTTTTTTCTTTGTTTTCTAAGCTTAAATTCCACACTAAAAGATCATCCACATTGGTAGCTTTGATCTAGTATCCTTGGATATAGGTGTGTGTGCTTAGGTTCATAGAAAAATCTCTTATTTTGTGTCATTTTGGGTTCGTTAGCTTTATAAAGGTCAAAATCTTGATTTTAAAATTTTCGGCTTAAAAAACCTTAAACAAGTGTCATTTTTCTCTATTTTTGTCCCTATAGGCTTAGTAGTACTTTTGGTACAAAAAATTTTAGAAAACAATCGTCAAAAACGTGTCTTTTTTAGTTTTGAAAAAGTGGGTTTCGTGATATAACCGATCTAGTTTTTATAGTGTTAACAAATCTAGTGAATTTCAGTTACAACAGAACTAGTGTATTTCCAGTGTGAACCGATCTAGTAAAATTCTAGTGTAAACCAAATTCTAGGTCATTCCAAGTGTGAAACACAAATAGTTTGTTACAGAGTGAAATTCGATCTAGTTGACTGCAGTGTGAACCGATCTAGTTGTTACAGTGTGAACCGATCTAGTTTGCTATAGTGTGAACCGATCTAGTTGACTGTAGTGTGAACCGATCTAGTTTGCTACAGTGTGAACCGATCTAGTTGACTGCAGTGCGAACCGATCTAGTTATTCTAGTGTGAACCGATCTAGTTTGTTACAGTGTGTATGATCTGTTGACTCTGCAGTGTAAACGATTAGTAGTTACAGTGTGAACGATCTACGTTTGTTACAGTGTGAACCCGATCTAGTTAACTGTAGTGTGAATCCAGTTAGTTATTCAGTTGTGACCGAACTAGTCAAGTTTAATCAAAATCCGACAACTCAAATTTCTCTAAATATACAGTTTTATCTCTAAGTTGGACTTATGAAATCCCGTGAAACATTAACTTGTTTTCCCAGTTTTGTCAAGAATTGTAAAATCCCGTATAGTTTAAAGAATTCAAATACTCAAGAGACACCTTAATCAAACACAATTTCTTTCTGCCACCGTTCGATCCGACAATAATCTTTTAACATACAAATTTCTCAATGACGAGTCTTGCTGACAAAGCAATTCTTTTTGGTGCTGAAAATCGTCCACCCATGTTGGAAAAAAGATATGTATGATTCTTAGAAAAGCTAGAATGGAGCTAATAATGGTTGAATAGACAACATGTGAAGATATGATTCTTGAATCCGTTTGAAAATGGTCCACTATCTAGCCTATCAATTAAAGAAATGGAGTGACAAGACCAAAGAAATATCCATTGAGTTATCTGCTACGGAAAGCAATTCAACTAAATTGTGATATCTAAGGGGGGGGTGGTGGGCCCCCCCCCCCCGGGGGGGGAGGGGGGGGGGGGGGACAACAATATCATTCTCCAAGGACTACCACCTGAGTTCTATGCATTGGTTAGCAATCATAAAGTCGCCAAGGAACTTTGGGCAAGAATTCAACTTCTCATACAAGGAACTTCATTGACGAAACAAGAAAGAGAGTGTAAGCTTTATGATGAATTCGATAAGTTTGCTTATAAGAAGGGGGAAACACTACGCGAGTTCTACTTGAGATTTTCATTGCTACTCAATGACATGAACATCTACAATATGAAACTGGAATAATTTCAAGTGAACGCCAAGTTTTTGAACACTCTTCCTCCTGAGTGGAGCAAATTTGTGACAGATGTCAAACTGGTTCAGGATTTGCATACAACTAACGTTGATCAACTTCATGCTTACTTGGGACAACATGAATTTAATGCAAATGAGGTTCGTTTAATGCATGAACGCAACTCAGATCCGCTTGCTTTGGTTGCAACCCATCAGATGACCTAGTCTCCTTATCAAACTCATCAAAACTCTTACCAAAACACTCAATTTCAACCACAAGTTTCACCATATCAGTTCCTCGTTTGGATTTCACACTTATATGTTCAACAATACTCAACTCATCAATCATCAACACCTCTTTCAATCACTTTACCATCCAATGATTATCAATCATCAGTTCACCACAACGTTTATTCTCCATCATCTTCCATCCTTTAATTGGAATATGCTCCCACAGTTAACCAACAACCTGAATTTTCCCAACCAGACTCGGGTCTAATTAATTCAAGTTCCAGAAAGGGTTAAAATTTTGGGAAAAAAATCCCATTGATGCCATTTAATCACATGATGTCTTTTCTTGAACAGCTGTTGTCACTTCCGCCTACCCCCACTACCATTCATCAGTCTGAGGAATTCGTAAACACTAGGAAATATCTACGTTAATAATGGAAGAGTGACCGTACAACCAATTCAGGGGAGACAAACGTCTTTAGCTGCGGGTACTACAAGGACATACACTCCAGGAGCAAGTGGAAGCAATTATGGGAAACAAAGGACTGTTATCTGTTACAACTGCAAAGGGGAAGGCCACATGCCTAAACAGTGCACTAAACCTAAGAGGAAACGAGATGATTATTGGCTTAAGGATAATGTGTTGCTGGTACAAGCTCAAGCAAGAGGTCAAATTCTACATGAGGGTAGGTAGGCATGAAAAACGGAATAGTATAAGGAGGAATAAACTCTGGTATGTTTCAGTACGGAAAGAGTTTAGGCAACTGACAGGCAGGATAGAAGGAAACTGGAGGCCCATAGGGAATAGAACTTAGGATAGGAAATATTACAGCGGAGCCGGCGTATTCATGTAGATTGTGGTGATGGTAGGGGGAGGATAAAAGGGGATGGGCGGAGGGGAGAGTCAGGCATAGAACGGTAGGGGTAGGACGGGGACGGCTGTAGGCTACGATAAAGGAGAGGAGTTAAGTGAGTAGGTACGATTGAACTTGCTGTTTGCAGATCCAGGAATTCCACAAGGTTTAGCCACACAGACTGTCATACTCTAATTTTGGTGTTGCATTATCAAAGCAGATGATTTGGATGTATATACTCTGATGTGATGAACTCAACACTGCCAAAAGTTGCTCTCATGTGAATTATTCTTTAAGTTCAGTATGCTCTTGCTGAGGTATACATTATGATTAATACTGAATAATTATATGTTTAATTATGTCTGTGCAGCGCAATGCCGTGCTTCTGAACAGTCGAATGTTGTGAACCACTCAAAGACTGAATAAACCAGTGATATCAATATCATTCCTTATTCTCAATATGTGATTGAATCACAACAGGAAGCTATTCAGAATTCTAACTCATCTACACAACAAGATGCACTGATATTATTTGTGATTTAACAACTGAAAACCTAAGTAGTTAATTATACCAAGATAAATATATACAATAAAAGTGTCAATGATACTTTAACTGCTGAGCTTGAAAGATATAAAGAACAAGTTAAAGTTTTTAGTTTTGATAAGAAGGACAAATGTTGTTTTATAGGTAGTAATGATACGTTTCAGATTCAAGTGCACTGTCTGTTGAGATTTTGATCGTCTTAACAACTCTTTCTGAAACATTTAAAAGGAAAAGGATCTTTAATGAAGCAGTTACTCTTCTCAAATGATTTTAGAAAGAAGATTCTAGGAACATCGTAGAGAGATTGCGTTATAAAAGGAATGATCAAAACAACTAGATCATAATGTTTCTTAAAAGAGCTCCAATCTGCACAAACTGTTCACTGTTGACGAACCTCAGTTTTTCTCATGTCACTACACTCTAAACAAGCTCTAGGTTTTCAAAATCCTTTCTATTTAAAGAAAGCTCAGCAGTTGGAACCAAAGCTTTATGATGGTAATGTCATTAAGAATACAAGTGCTATTGTGATTCCTGACTCCGAAGAGACCCTAATGCTTGCTGAAGAGAGTCGTTCAAAAATGCTTTTAAAACAAAAGGATCCTATGATGTTAGAAAAGAAAGTCAATACTACACCAGTCAATTATGCTGTTCTTAACCAACTTTCTTAAGATTTTGAAACACGATTTGTTCCACAAACTGAATTATCTACTGAACAAGTCTTTTGGTCTCAGAATTATGTGAATTCTCCAGATCCCACTCTTTCTAGTAGACCCACCAAAGTTGAGGTTCCAAAAGAACTTCCTAAAGTCAGCATGGTTAATACGAGTTTAAAGAAACTTAAACACCATTTTGCTGATTTTGACGTGGTTGTCAAAGAAAGAACCACGACCACAGCCATCACTGAGGGCTCGTGGGGGTTTGAACATAAAAAAGCTTGTTTTAGGGATGAAATAATTCCATTTGTAAAAGCTCTGAAGGAATTGTTCAACACATTCGGTCAGTATTTGATTGATGAACTTTCTAAAGTCCAAAATGTCTTTCATCAAATGGAACAGGCTGTAGAACAACATCGTTTAGAGTTAAAAACATTTGAAGTTAAAGTGAATCAAGTTTCGAATGAAAACGAACGACTCTTGGAACAAGTCATTAACAAAGATATTGTGAACATAATTATAAATTATTCTGTGGATAATGCTTCTGTGAATGTGCATGAATGTGAAAAGTGTCTAAAACTTGAGACCGAGCTTCTCAACAAAGAGGATTTCGTTGAAAAAAAGATTTACGATAAACTGTTCAAAAGTTTTACCACTCTTGAAAAACATTGCATCTCTTTAGAAGTTGATACTCAACTTAATCAGGAAATTTTTCAAAGGGATAATTCTTATTTTAAATCAAAAAGTGCTCCAAGTTTTGATTCAAATTGTTTGAATAAAATGAATTGCAAGGTCAGTCCAAGAAGAAAGACGACGGTCATAAAGAAGTTGAAAGAGAGAATTAAATCTTTAAGTGGAAAATTAAATGAGGATAAGATCAAAAAGGATGTTAGATATTAGAAAAAGACTCAGTCACCCCATGTATTTTACCTTTTATTGTTGCTCGTAGTTAAGTACTTAATGTATAACAACCCAATGTATAAGCCCACTACCTAGGCCTTATGGCCGGTTTTATTGTAACCATATAAGCCTCTTCCATGCCATGGAAGAGGTGAGTTAGTCATTTACATAATATAAGTTCATTTTCTCTCACTAGAACTTGGCTAATCCACTAGTCATTCGATTGTGTTATGATTTCCAATATCCTACAAATGGTATCAGAGCACATGGGATGATTAGGGTAAAGGGTTACCCCGGTAAAGTATATTAAAATTGAAAAAAGTTAAGTACAAATGGAATGTGGCTGAAGTACCACATTAACCTCAAGCTAAACAGCTTGATAAACACCTAAAACTAGAGCTTATGACATGCCATAAACTCTTACAACTCTAGAAACAACTAATTGCAACTAGAACACATAACATAACTAAACAAGCTAACCAGCAGCAGCCGTGAAAGATGAACTTCCACCAGCTTTTGTGTTTTGAATTAAGTTAGCCGATTCATCATACACATTTTCCACATCTTCTTCATCTTCATTTAAGGCAGAAAAAGAATTAGACATAGAGAGATTATCTTTCTTAGATGAATTACTAGTCGTCTTCAATATAGGTGTTGATTGAGATGTATAACCCACATAAGTAGTTCCCTTCTTTGGTGCACTTGTAGTCACTTTAGGCTCATATCTAACATTATGTTTAACCGAAGGACCAGTAAACTGACCGCCATTAGTAGACTTAGACTTACCTTTCCTCTTCTTCTTTTTACCCACCGTTTAGAAACCATCACTTGTCTTCTCAGCATTTGGGTTAACAACATTAGAAGTAGCAACAATAGGAGGACTCGCCAATTTTTTAGGGCAATAGTCATGAACATGACCAAAAATCCTACATGTATCACATCTGGGCGGCCTCCATTCATACTCAACACAGATGGTTTATTTGGTAAAATCATCCTCAGAAAGAGATGGAATACCAATAGTAACAACATCCACGAGATCATAATTTACCTCAATTAAGCACCGAGCAAAACTACTCCTACCCCACAAATCATTACACATGGAGCTTGTGTATGAATCAAGCATAACAGGTTTACCAATGAACGTAGCAATTAGACTAATACCATCATCTCCAAAAACTTAAATAGGAACATCATGCAATTTAACCAATATCGGAATACGAGTCAATTCTTCTTTAAGCAATCTAATATCCATCGACCATTTCTTGAGAATGATCGGAGATTTACGAATCAACCAAGGACCACCCTCCAGAACAGCCTCTAAACCAGCTCGGGAATCAAATTTAAAGAAAAAGAAGCCTTTGGAATTCATCATAATCCTTTTCAGCCCATGTTTCGCCTAGTTGTTCCTAGCATAATATTCAACAACCGGAAACGCCATTCTCTTTCCAATAAAGTAGCCATATAGAGTGTGTTCAAAGCGAGTACTAACCTTTTCAACAACTTTACGAGGAATAGAGATGTTAACACCATCAAATACGGGATCAGCCACCAAGGTACGAAAGTTGGAATTAACATTTGGTTGATCCTTTGCACTTCCACCCGCAACTCCAGCATAGGATGTTGACTTATTGATGTCCACAGACTGAACGATAGGGTCACTAGGTATTGTGGATTCATCAACATTAAGATTAATTGAATCATCAGCATACGAAACCTTACAAGGGATAACATCAGCATTATTACGATCAACCTTAATTGAATTACATATAGAACCTAATGCTTCCAAGGTTTCCATACGATCTTCATTAGTCAACTCAGATAATAACTCATCATGTTTACCAACATCAATATCATTAATTAACTTTTGCAAGTCACCCACAGTAGTTAATGGAACTCAAAAACTGGCAGCAACATCAATACTATACAGTTCTCGGGGCACGTTAATAATAGAAGATGGAGAAACCAAAAGGAGAAGATGTACTCACCTTTGGACTACTTCTAAGCTGCATACCAACCCTAGCAACACCATCTCCAAACATAGTACCCTTATCACTTGTATTCGACATTCTTAACTCCAACAAGCAAAACGAAACCTAAAAAACCCTAAACAAAGAAAACTAAAAGATCAACACAGCAACAATGAGATCCACGTCTATCTCATCACGAAAAACCTTTAAAGGAAGGAAATAATATAAATACACGAAGGACTATCCGACTTCCATAATGAAAGTCGATAAGAATTTATAAAGATCCCTAAAGAAAGAAAAAACACCAAACCCTAAATGAGAGATCGCACCCTAAATCTTTAGAGAAACATCAATCAAATAAGAAACTAGTTAAATCATTATAATCATCAGATTACATATTAAACAAGAGTATTATATGATATTCGGATCAAGAAAGAAGAAGATTATGCGATCAGAATGATGGAATAGAGGGAGCCATTTTTTCGCCCATAGAAGAGACCTTGTTTAGGGTAAACTTACACACATGGGATGATTAGCTAGATTGTGTGTGCGTTTTCTTGGTTAATTTTGATCAAAAGTTTGGTTTTTGAAGGTTTATATTCTTGTTCTTGGTTTTCTTTGATCTTGACGTTTGTGATGTTAAAGTTTAAGTTTTTATAGTTGCTATAGCCTTCTAGTACCAAGTTGTGCAAAAGAAACCAGGCAAAAATGTTCAAAAGGGTGATTTTTAGGTGAAAAACCAAAAAATTTCATTCCAGCGAGTTAGGTTACTGTTCGAAGATCTTCTTAGCAAGTTAGGTTACTGTACTGGCGAGTTGTCAGATTAGTACACTGTGTGTCAGTAAGTACTGTGTCAGCGACTTGTCGTCTTGTGCAGGTAGCGAGTTAGGCAGCGAGTTAACCATTCTTGCAAGTAGCGAGTTGATGAATAGCGAGTTAAAGACTAGCGAGTTACAGGTTAGTTGAAGACAATTTTCTAGCGAGTTATGAACAGGAACTCTGTCAGTTTAATTTATTGCTAGCGAGTTATCATCTCTCTTCCAGCGAGTTACTTATAGCGAGTTACAGGTTAATTGATGACAATTTTCTAGCGAGTTATGAACAGGAACTCTGTCAGTTTAATTTCTTGCTAGCGAGTTGTCATCTCTCTTCCAGTGAGTTACTTATAGCGAGTTATAGGTCAGTTGAAGACAATCTTTCTAGCGACTTGTGAACAGGAACTCTGTCCATTCAATTTCCTTCCTGCGAGCTGTCAACTCTCTTCCAGCGAGTTACAAGGCAGCGAGTTGTGGACTTTTGGACTAAATTCTTCAAATTGATTAATTTCAACCTGTAATCCTAACAAACCTGAACAACAATTCACCATTTCAAACAATCAATCACCACTTTTAACATACAATCACTAATCATTGTTCGATCAACTTAATCATTTCATAATCAATTACGATGGCTAATCTTTCAGAAGACATCCAATGTGCCGGTTCCGATACCCGACCACCTATGCTTGATAGGACTGACTTTGCATCATGGCAACAATGCATTCGTCTGTATTATCGAGGTAAAGATAATGGTGTGAATATCCTAAAGTCGATTGATGAAGGACCATTTCAGATGGGAACTTTTCGGGAAACATTTGCTGAAGGTACTGAAGGTGCCCTACATCTAGGTCCAGAACGACCTCGAGTCTATTCTGACCTCTCACCTGAAGATAAGGAAAGGTACAACGCTGACATTCGGGCAACAAACATCCTACTTTAAGGGTTACCAAAGGACATCTACACTCTCATCAATCATTACACTAATGCAAAGGACATATGGGACAGTGTGAAGATGCTCCTGGAAGGTTCAGAATTAACCAAAGAAGACCAGGAATCACAACTGTATGATGACTTTGAACACTTCCGTCAGAACAAAGGAGAAACCATTCACGACTACTATGTCCGGCTTGACAAACTCATCAATGACATGCGGAACATCAAGATGACCATGTCCAGAATGCAGCTGAAATTAAAGTTTGTGAACAACATGTTGCCTGAATTGGGTCGATTTGTAACAGCAGTGAAACTGAACAGAGGATTGAGGGACTCTAACTATGATCAGTTGTATGCTTATCTAAAGCAACACGAGGCACATGCCAATGAGAACAAAATGATGTTGGATCGATTCACTCAACACACTGTGGATCCTCTTGCTTTGATGTCCAATGTCTCACACCAATAATACTATTTACAATCATTTGCAACTCCACCATCCACATATGTTCCACCACACTTTGCTGACAACACTCAACTTGATTCGGGACTCTCTCCATCAGACAACTTAATTGAGAATTTAACCAACACACTTGCCCTACTTACCCAATCATACAAAACGTACCTTCCTCAAACAAACAATCAACTCAAAACTTCATCTAACCCAAGGAATCAAGCCATAGTTCAAGACGGCAGGGTTGTTGTTCAGAATGTTCAGGGTCGACAGAATAGAGGACATGGGAACAATGCACGGGGTTCAGGTTCAGCTGGTTATGGGGGAGCACAGAACAGAGTTGGGAATGCTAATCCAGGTCAAGCAAGGCAGGTTAGGTGCTACAACTACAACGGTATAGGCCACATAGCAAGGAACTGCACTCAACCTAAGCGTCCACAGAACTCCGAATACTTTAAAGACAAAATGTTGCTGATGCAAGCTCAGGAGAACGGGGTGGCATTGGATGAGGAGAAGTTATTGTTTATTGCAGGTAGACAAGACAACACTATTGAAGAAGATGTGGATGAGCAACCTGTTTAGGACTTAGCACTCAATGTGGATAATGTGTTTCAAGCTGATGATTCTGATGCTTTTGATTCACTAGGAGCAATACCAAGAAAAATAAGATCTCGCCAGCTAAAGGTGTCAACAAGAAGAAAGTAAAAGAACACCCTAGGACAAATAAGTCTAACTTAAGAACCACGAATCGTGTTGATTCTAGTAGTAGCTCTATGCGTACTGTAATTAATTCAAATTCTAATTCTGTTTTCCAAACATGTAACAAATGTTTAATTTCTGCAAATCATAATGTGTGTGTGGTTAATTATTTGAAATCTGTTAAGGCATCCCCTCTATTCATACTATTCATAATATTCATAATGTTGTGCGTAAAGTTAAGCAAGTTTGGAAACCTAAGCAAGTTAGGCAAGTATGGAAACCCACAGGCAAAGTGCTTAACTAGATTGTTTCATACAATGGAGACCCGTAGGCAGAATATTCACTTTAGGAGAACAGTGCCCTTTAACTAGGCTCACTAAACCCAAAGTAGCACCTGCTAAGCAAAATGAGAATCAGGCCATTACTTGTGCTAACCAACAGGAACCCAACCAAAATTAGGGATCCAACTTTCCAAACTCTCCATCTTCGTCTGTTTTTAAATGCAAGTCGTACAGATCGTCCTTTGGTATTTGGACTCAGGCTGTTTAAAACATATGACGGGGGATCGCTCACGGCTCAGGAATTTCGTGAATAAGTTCATCGGGACAGTTAGATTCAGGAATGACCATTTTGGTGCTATCATAGGTTATGGAGATTACGTGATTGGTGATAGTGTGATTTCCAGTATACTATGTGGAGAGGTTTGGGACACAATCTGTTTTCTGTCGGACAATTTTGTGACTCTGATTTGGAAGTTGCATTCAGGAATCATTCTTGCTACGTTCGAGATACAAATGGTGTTGAATTAATTAAATGCTCTCGTGGTTCTAATTTGTACACTATCTCAGTTTGAAGACATGATGAAGTCCTCTCCAATTTGCTTGTTGTCCAAAGCCTCCAAGAACAAATCTTGGTTGTGGCATCGACGTTTAAACCACTTGAACTTTGGTACCATCAATGACCTTGCAAGAAAGGATTTAGTACGAGGCTTACCTAGATTGAAGTTTGAGAAAGATCATCTCTGCTCTGCATGTCAACTAGGAAAAAGCAAAAAACATACCCACAAACCCAAAACTGAAAACACCAACTTAGAAGTTCTTAATACCCTTCATATGGACTTGTGTGGACCAATGCGAGTGCAAACAAATAACGCGAAGAAATACATCTTAGTCATCATTGATGATTATTCTCGATTCACTTGGGTTAAGTTTTTGAGATCGAAAGATGAAACCCCAGAGGTCATCATAGTTTTCTGACAACAAATACAATCGTCTCACAAAACTGTCAGATACATCCGTACCGATAATAGCACTGAATTTGTCAATAAAGATCTGACTGGCTATTATGAACGTGTCAGCATTTTTTACCAAAAGTCCATTCCAAGGACTCCATAGCATAACGGCGTTGTCGAAAGACGAAACCGTACTCTTGTAGAGGCTGCTAGGACAATGCTGATATTTTCCAAGGCTTCGATGTTTCCTAAGGGCAAAATGTTTGCCACTGCTTGGTTTAGCACCCAAAACTGATCTCTCATTTACACCGTCATTAACAAAACCCCATATGAGCTGGTGCATGAAAGAAACATGAATGTTACTATTATTCTAAGTCATTGGTGCTCTTTTGTTACCTTATAACGACAATATGCTCTTAGAAATTACAAACCAGCTGATAATGGACTTTCGTTGGTTATGCACCAAGCCAGAAGGGTTATAGAATCTACAACAAAAGAACCCGACGCATCATGGAAACTATTCATGTTTAATTTGATGAGCTGACTAAGCCAATGGTCACCTGTGCAACTCAGTACACACCCGTGCCTACTGTTTCTGATGCTTGACAGATAAGTTCAGGCTCGTACCAAATATGGTTCCTAATAGCACCTATGTACCCCCCCCCCCACAAAATAAAGAATTGGAGATTTATTCCTAACCAATGTTCATGAATACTTGGAAACCTACTCGTGTAGAAAGACCAGTCCTCTCCTGCTCTAACAGTTTCAGTTTTAGTCACTTTAGCCGGTATACCTTCATCTACTACCATTGATCAAGATGCACCTTCTCCAAGTCATTCACCGTCATCTTCGGCATTACAATCTCCAAGTTTACATCAAGGCATTACAGCTGAATCTACTCTCATGGAAAACAATCCTTTTGCTCCTGTTGACAATGATCCCTTCATAAACGTATTTGCTCCAGAACCTAGTTTTGAAGCATCATCATCTGGGGATCTTAGTTCAGCAGAATCTCCTTATGTCACTCAAACACTTCAACATCTCGGGAAATGGAGCAAAGATCACCCGCTGGATAATATTATTGGTAACCCCTCTCGGCCGGTATCCACCAGAAAATAACTGGCAACCGATGCCTTGTTGTGCTTGTATAACTCTGTACTGTCAAAAGTCAAACCAAAGAATTTCAAATCCGTAATAACTGAAGATTGCTGGTTTCAAGCTATGCAAGATGAGATTCACGAATTTGATCGACTTTAAGTATGGGAATTAGTACCTAAACCAGACTGTGTCATGATTATAGCTCTCAAGTGGATTTACAAAGTTAAGCTTGATGAGTACGGTGATGTTTTGAAGAACAAGGCTAGGTTGGTGGCCAAGGGATATCGACAAGAGGAGGGTATTGATTTTAAGGAATCATTCGCACCGGTTGCACGTATCGAGGCAATTCGAATCTTCATCGCCAATGCCGCCAGTAAAAACATAACCATCTATCAAATGGATGTCAATACAGCATTCCTTAATGACGAGTTGAAGGAAGAAGTCTATGTTAGTCAACCAAAGGGTTTTGTTGATCCAGACCATCCGACACATGTTTATCGTCTGAAGAAGGCTTTGTACGGTTAAAGCAGTCCTCGGGGCGTGGGTATAGATACCTTTCACGATTCTACTGGACACAAATTTTCAGGGTGGCAGTTGATCAACATTATTCACATCTTAAAACAGGCAACATATTCTTTCTTTTCAATAATGTAAGATGATATTATAATTGCCTCGACAGACCCCCTACAGCGTGTGACATATTTTCAATGAATGATTTCTAAATTTTCAAATGTCCATGATGACAAAATGTCTTTTTTCTAGATTACAAGTTTCTCAAAATCCCGGAGGCATTTTTATTAATCAATCAAAATTTTCTCTTGAAATATTAAAGAAATTTAGGATGGATTCGTGTGACCCTGTTGATACACCCATGGTGGATCGACTTAAACTGGATGAGGACCCCTTAGGGATTCCAGTTGACCAGACTCGATTTCGTAGTATGGTCGGCTCCCTAATTTTATCTCACTGCCAGCAGACCCGACCTTGTATTCGATGTATGCATGTGTGCTAGGTATCAGGCATCGCCTACCAAAAAGCACCTTGAAGCTCTTAAACGGGTCTTTTGGTATCTCAGAGGAACCATTAATTAGGGTCTTTGGTATCCGAAAGACACCGCTATGGCACTAACGGCCTATGCAGATGCGGACCATGCAGGTTGTCAAGACACACGAAGAAGTACGTCAGGAAGTGCTCAGTTCCTTGGAGATAAATTAGTCAGCTGGTCATCAAAGAAACAGAAGAGCACTGCGATCTCAACTACAGAGGCTGAATACATTGCCATGTCTGGATGTTGTGCTCAGATACTTTGGATGAGATCACAGCTTACAGACTACGGCTTGTCTTCAATAAGATTCCCAGTATTGTGACAATCGCATGGCATTGCTCTCTGTCTGAGTAATGGTCCACACTCCGATCCAAACACATTGACATACGATACCATTTTATACGAGAGCAAGTTGAGAAAGGCGTAGTTGAGTTGTACTTTGTGACGACGGATTATCAGCTCGCGGACATATTCACCAAAGCATTATCAAGGGAGCGGTTCGAATTTCTACTCCCGCGACTTGGTATGAAGAGTATGTCTCCGAAAACCCTTAAACGTCTTCAGGAAGGAGAAGAGGAGTAAAGGATGGTCCTTCTATATCCTATGTAAATATTTATATAGCTTAAATCTAAAAAGAAAATACAAAAATATAAAACCTACAAAAACCATAAAAATAGTTTTTCAAGACATGTCTTCCGTTTATCGATAACATTTACGGACCTAGAAATGTCATTCAATAATGACACGGGTTTTTAAATGAAGCTCGAACGGAAGTTCAAACTTTTCAAAACATGTCTTTATGGCTTGCAGTTCCTTCTGACTGCAACCCGCTTTTCAAATTGACGAAAGCTTGTCGCCAAAAAGACGGTTGTTCCTGACAACGGGTGATTAAGTTCTCCTGGGCATGGATTACTTTATATACATGCAACTCCGAATTAATGTACGTTTCAGTGCATTATTTCTTGTTATAGAAGAGAAGTCTTCTTTCTTTAACCAAATGATTTTTCGTCTATGATTCTTCAGAAAATTATTTGTGTTACCCATGGTGGAAAAGTGTTGTTTGAAAATTAATCAGACTTGAATTTCTCAAAATTTGACACTCAATCCACGACTACAACTCTTTCAATAGAAAACGGGTCATTGATTGAGGGGGAGAGTGTTTTCAAATTTATGATATCTAACGGGCATTTTTCATTTATCTGGTAAAAGGTTCTTTGTATTAAACGGGGTTTCAATATGAAGGGGAGTCAGAGTTATTTTAACTCAAATAGGCCAAATTGTCAACAATTCGTGAGTTTAGGGACTTATGTGATATTTGCTAAATGTTTCCTAGGCTTGTATAACTATAAGGACCATTTGTGCCTATTCTGAAACTTGTCCTAGCCTTATTCATACATTATACCTCAAAGTTATGAACTAAAATTGTATGGAACCAAAACTGTCAATATGTAAATCTTAAAAGTATAAAACGAGCTAGCGAGTTATTGTTGGTCAAAACTTGCAAAATTCAGTCAAACTTATCTCTCTAAATCCTCTCTCGCAACTCGCTACATTGAGACTTTCATTGATTTTTAATTTTTGTGCTTATATTTGTCAAGGTACTTCGTGTTTTATGATCTCTACCTTATAAACATCATTAATCTAAAACATGGTAGCCTTAATCTCGTGAAATCGCGCTAAATCAAAGATTTCGTCTTCATTTATCTTCTAAATCTTTATGAGTGTTTGGATTGATGAGTTAATTGCTGGGTTAGGTTTAGGATGAGTAAATGATGCCTCGTTAGTGCCTGAATTGCCCCCCCCCCCTTGCATCATTCAATGGTTTTGATGATTTTCATGAATATAGTTGACTTTTGTTAGTCAAAAAATCATTGTTTATTGTTGGTTGTTGTTTCTAATTGTTGCTAAGTGTCTGATATGTGTCAAAACATTTCTTCATTGCTTTCTTGAACACCCTTAGCTGTGTTTGTAAATTTTAGGTCTAGCGAATTAACCTTTGTCTATGTAGCGAGTTATATAAACTAAGTAGCGAGTTGAGTGACTTTTTCTTGGTAGCAGTTAATGTTGATGTTAGTACGAGTTTGTAATGCTTGTTAGCGAGTTAAGAATATTATATTGTCATGAACAGGCAACTCGCTAACCTATAGCGAGTTGATGAAGATTTATAATTTTATTAAAATATCAACTCGCTATTTCAAATTTTCCAAAATTAATAGCAAGTTAAGTATTTTTATTTGGGGGGGGGGGGGGGGGGGGAAAGAAAAATTCATAGCGAGTTGTCATTAGCGAGTTGAATATCCTATCTTATTTAATTGTGTGCAGGCAACTCGCTACCCCATAGCGAGTTAGTGAAGTTCTTATTAATTATAATATTTAACTCTCTATTTCAGATTTTTTTCATTTGGTAGCGAGTTAAGTGTTTCTATTAGTATGTTCTAGCGAGTTATTTGTAGCGAGTTGAGGATCATTAATTGAATCACCTAACAAGTTGTCACTAGATTGGTTTAGCGATTTGTCAAATATCTTTGGGTCAACTTATTCCAAGGTTGACGTCCCTTTGAGCAATTGCTCCGATCTAACATCTTATATATGTATGTATGTCCTGCTGTTGGATCTACTTGTGCAGATATTATGGCTGACTTGAACATTCCTGCAAATGATGCTCCTGTGGAACAAGCTCCTGTTGTCGCACTACCGACCAGAACGAATGATCAGATATTGCCGTTAAGCAAGTGGGTGCCCATCGGTAAGAGCAATTGCGTACTCGATGTGTACAGTTTTCAGCTGGATGAGCAATGGTTTAATCTTTACAAAGATCTTCTCAGAGATGCACTTGATATCACTCCAACCAATGATAACAATCCTTTTGTGGCTCCACCTTCCAGTGATACAATTATTAAATGTGTCAACACTTTGGGATACCCTAGTACGCTTAGAAATGTGTCTGTCATGTTTGTTAATGCACTTTATCAACCATTGAGAGCTGTATTGTCCATGATTAACATGTGTCTTACGGGTAAAACTACTGGATATGACAGGCCAAGACATCCTGTGCTTTCAACACGTTAGTTACCCTGTTACACTCAGGAACCGTGTCAACAATGATTGTTATATCTCTCTATCAACCATGGAGAGCCATCTTGTCTATGATCAACATGTGCCTTATAAGCAAAACTGCTGGATATGACAAGCCAAGATATCCAGTTCTTCAGATACTTTGGGGTATCATTCATCTCTTCAACATCAATTATGCTGAAAGGATGTGGGAAGAGTTTTTTCAATCCATACAAACGTTTCTTACTGACAGGAAGAATCTAGCTACGGCTGCACGTGGAAAGAAAAAGACCGCTCATCTGCTCATTCTAGTGTGTTAGATTCACTAAACAAATCATCTATCACCTGAGAACCAAGCACAACATTCACCCAAGGATTGGTTCGCCTCTTCACTACTCACATGAAGAAAGCATTCTAAACACTTTCAGGTTTGTTGGAAAGGATGGTAGAGAAATATTTGCCATGCCGATACCTGATGTTTTACTTACTGATGAAATTAAAGGAGCTCCCTACTACGGCGACTACCAAGAGCATGTTGCCAAGTATCAATAATTTTTGGATGCAGAACGTGGCAAGGCTGAGGAAGGAGGAGCAACAGAGTCTTCTGATGCTACCAAGGTCACTAAACCCAAGGCAGCTAAGGTTACTAAACCCGCTGGTGATAAGGCACCAAAGCCCACCGCTACTCAACCACCTAAACCCAAACCAGCACCTACTCAACCATCAAAAGCGATCCCAGAGAAGAAATGAAAACTGGTTAAGGAAACTCTTGATGAATCCTCACCAACAAAAAGATCAAATGGTAGAATAGTAGGAAAAAGACGCAAGCCGAAAAGTCCACTCAAGTTGGTTGATGCGCCTAGTGATGAAGGTGTTCCTGTTGAGGAACCTGCCCATACTGATGAAGATGCAGATCTTCAACGAGACCTGGAACTAAGTCTAAAGGAACAAGCAGAACGAACCCAGGGACCAGCTCGTCCTGTGGTATTGAGGGAGCCTGACTCTGGGAAATATCAACCACTTCCAGAGGTACAAGGAAAGGGGAAAGAGAAAGTCGTAGATGAACAAGGTGCTCACGATCTACTCACCCTTCAGACTCTAATGAAGAAGAGCCCTGTAGATCAATTTATCTTTCAAAGGAGCCCTCCCATGTACACTAAACCTACTGGATATGCTGACTCACCTTCTTTAGATGCTGAGCTACCTCTTACTGACAATGAAATAGAATCAGATGAGGAAGTGCCTGTGATCAATGTTGGAGATCAGGATGAAGGCCAGGCTGGACCAAACCCTGGTGAACAAGATGAAGGCCAGGCTGGACCAAACCCTGGTATACAAGATGAAGGCCAGGCTGGATCAAACCATGGTGATGCTATAGAGTCTCAACCTTAACCAAGTCATGGGGTTCATGCTGGACCAAACCGTGAACACTTGGACTTAGAGGCCACTGATGCTTCATCTCAGCAAAAACCAGGGCAAATGGATGAGGAGTTTACCACAACTGCTTACCCAAATGTTTAAGAGAACCTCAAACTGCCAACTGAAGATCAAGTGATTCTAGAAGAACCTGCAAGCTCCACGGGAACCATGTCTTCTCTGTAAAACCTTGACAAAGATCTCAGCTTCACTGGTAAGTTTTTTGTGGAGAAGCCACATAAAGAAGAATCAAGGAAAACGAATGATGAAACAGAGGTTCAGTTAATGGTTTCAGTCCCCATTTATCAAGACACTTCCTCGGTTCCCCCAATGACCACTCTGGTTATTAATCTCACGACAATGCAATCTGACTCTCCACTACCAACATCAACATCAACAACCTCAATAATCACAACAACAACATCTCTTCCACCACCTCCTCAACCACGATGAAGCATCGCAGATCTAATCCTAGTAAGTCGCATAGGTGAGCTGGAATAACATATGACTGGTCTGATACAAAACAACTTAGCCCTGGAGGAAAGGTTGGACAAATAAGGGACCTGACTGTACAACTTAGAGAATCTCAATATTCCCTACAAGGTAAGCCAAGCAGTTGATGAGATAGTCACTAATGCAGTTGACTGGGCAATGTAAGCTCCACTTCGAGCTCGCTTCAGGGATCTGCCCACCGTTGATATGAAGGAAATACTTCAACAACCGATGTTTGAAGACAACTCCTACAAGGCTCATGAGGTTCACAATAACTTATATGAGGCTCTACATAAGTCATTGGAGCTAGATTATTTAAATCAACGTCTAGCTAATCAGGAGGAAGCTTGCAAGAAGAAATGAAAGAAGCGTACAGCTCTAAGAACTCCTTTTGGGTCTCCACCTTCTCTGCCACCACCTCCACCTCCTCCAGCAAGTGCATCTAGTGCTCCAAGTATTTTAGGAACATCGGGATCCTCTTAGTTTCCACCACCTCCTCCTCCTCTGTCTACTGGTGCTTCAGGATCTGCTCAACAAATAGGCAGTGAGGCTCCAAGCTCGTCCAAGCCTGTGGCCTCCACACATCAATCCATGGCTTGGACTACATCTGACACTAGATTCGAGTCAACTGATTTTACGGCAGCTCAAGAGTTATCTCCTACAGATTCTCTGATGCAAGATGATTCCATCCCCGACGAGCAGGTACATTTGTCTGATGATGAAGACTCCAGGAATGATCACCTACCAAAGGCTGACTCGAGACAAGACTGGTGGAAACCACTACCTGAAGAGAAAAGACCAGCGACTCCTGAACCTGCTTGGACCATTCCTTCTTCTAATGTATCAGATATTGAGAACAACTGGGCGTCTACGTTGGTTTCAACTTATGAAACCCCTGCTGAGAACTCATTACTTGCAAAGACTGGAGACATGACGACTTTCATGAAATGGTACTGCCGACAAGTGAACAAGACCACGCTTACACAAGCAGATTTCGAAGGGCAGGCTTATGAAGTTGTTAAAGCCTTCTATCCAGATGTCATTCACCTTCAGTTCCAGATGGAGGAGTGTCACAAGATGTTCACAGATCAGATTGACTGGACGAATCCAGAAGGAGATCAAGTCAGAGTCGATGTCAACCAACCACTGCCTCTCGGTGGTCCTCCAGGTCATGTCACTATTCAACCACAATTTTTCTTCAATAAAGACTTGGAGTATTTACGATATGGCAGCAAGGGAAGCAATCCTGCACTATCGATTTCCAAGATGAAGGCTGCTAGTTATCCTGACTTTGGGCTTGAACTGCTAGTGCCGGAACAAATGTGGATTGATGATGTGTGCACCTATGACATAAGTGCAAAATATGGCATCTCTCACTGGTGGTTTAATCGACAGAAGTTCTATATTGACAGACATGATTCTCTGTCGCGTCGAAAAGATGTCAGAACACATATGCGGATTCTCAGTGTCGTCAGAATCAAAGCATACTCAAGATACGGGTATGACTACTTGAGCGAAATTGTCCTCCGAAGAGCTGACTTCCAAGAACACACGATTGCGGAAAAAGATTTCAAGAACCTGTATCCCAGTGACTTTGAAGACCTGAATCTGCTTCTTCTGCAAGGTCATCTCGATCATCTTCCTAGTTCAGACAAACGGATGCTATCTACTGCTGTCAAGCTATGGACCCGAAACTTGGTGATTCGACAGCGGGTTAAAGACTTTCAACTCGGCATTGAAAGCTACCAGACACAGTTGAACCTCACTAAACCAGGATGGGATGCAACAGGCTACGAGTTCAAGCATGATTATACCATCATTGAGTCTCCTCGAGCACTAATGTTCCTGGTAGAAAACAATGACCGAAAGATCATAAGGTTTAATGAGATATACAAGTTCAGTGATGGGACGTTGACATGTATTCTGGAAGCACTAGATTATAGAGTCAACGAATTCAAGGTCAAGTGGCTCAATCCGGGTATGAATACGCGATTCTGGACTGAAAATGATGTGACAAGGAGCAAAGAGTTCATAGCGGCAATTGAAAGGCGACTGAAGACGAGAAGGATCTATCAGAATCTGGAAGGCTTTGTTGGTGAACGTGTTCGTGATATTGACTACAGACTTCTTTAGAGAATGGAATGATATCGCCATTCCATTTTAAAGGTTAATATGATGTGTAATATATTATTAACTTTGTACATTATATAGTAGTGTAGCAATAGTACGTTATGTGTCAGGGTATGAATTTTTCATTAAATTCAAAATCTTTCCAACCTATCATACCTTACACTATTAGACTCCCTCACTAATTGAGGGGGAGCATATATCGAGTTGTATTTAATCAGACCACATTTTCTCCTAAATTTTTCTAACATATTTAAATCAATTTAGATCCTAAATCTCAAAGGGTTTGAAATTTTTGATCATAGGAAAGAATGTGATTTAAATATTAAATCTGATAAAAATGTGATCTATTAAGACTCAAGCAGGTACTCCTCCCTCCTTGTGCCAAACAATTTTGATTACCGACTCACTTGTTGAGGGGGAGCATTTCTAAATAATCAAAACAATCAAGGTACAATAGATTTGATATCTATATCATAAGTACCTTGATTGATTTTTCAATTAGTTTTATAGCGAAGTGAACTATACCAATTGACCTACCTTGTACTTACTTTATCAGAGTTATAAGGATGGTAAGGTTAGGTACATGTTCCTATGATCCTGCCAGAGCCGGAAGGATCTACCTAAGGACAATCCACTAGTTAGTGTAGAAGTCCTTAGGTATGATTACAAAAGGAGTAATGTGAGAATAATGGAATAGTGCGGACTGAGGTGGAGCTAGTACTGGAACACACCCAACAAGGTACTAGTAATGAAGTCTCGGTAAGCACTAAAGGGGTTGAAGAATGAAAAAGAAATATTAAGATAAAGGGTGAAAAGAAAGCAGACCTCCTTTGACATTAGGCAAAAAACAGGTCACTACATATGCTGTTAGAATCACATGGTTGATTGCTGACATTGAAGACAAGTATCATGGACCCAGTGATACGCTGCACAACCCTTCCTAGCCACTCAAGATCCCTCAAAGGATTCTTGTTTCATTTCTCATAGAGATCAACACATTTCTATCGTCTCTCTCACTCCGAGTTAGACGATATTGAAAAGGTGGCACTCTGCTCCAGCCTCCGACTACTAAAAACCAAATGTGCACGCTTGAGTCTAGAGCTATGAGATCATTCATAGACACTAATACAAACTATGCTTGTTCATCACACACTGTGACAACAAGTAAAGATTCTAAGAGTCCTACGCATTATCCTCGAGGTATTGCCAGAACATCTGAGTGATACGAAAGCACTCACAATGAAGATGGAAATCCTTCTAGAGCCATGTTATCCCATGAATTTAATCCATTACACAACACTAACCTTTACCAATAAGCTAGAAAATAAGAAGAAAACTTAGAGAGAGAAAGTAGAGAGAGAAACAAAGATGGAATGTTAGATTAGAGAAAAGAGTGGTGAGTTACAAGAGATAGAAAATGTAACCAACACCCTTCACCAAGTGTGGTGAAGGGATATTTATACCCATGCCTTGCTAGCTTGGCACTTGGGCTTTCTAAACGGGCCGGGCTTGGTTTAACTTAGGCTTTGAGCCCGAAACACGGATAATATTAGATTACAATCCAAGCCCGTTGAACCCGACATAGCTAGTTCACAATTCAGACCTAGTTTGACTTTCTAAGACAATAACATTCTTGTTTGTCGACTTATTTAAATTACGGCTAACAATTCCCCCAATGTTGAGGTTTCTTCCTTCAATACTCCTCTGTTCACTGGATGACATTGAAGATATGATGTTTAGACGTTCTTATGCTTTGCTTGTTATGTCTTGTTTGTTTTTAATGCTTTGTTCATCCATGCTTTGTGATCTTGATTTTGAGCCTTTTTCTTTTGATTTGTATTCTTGATGATCGTTATCTTCGCATCATCTCCTTGAAAATTGTTTCATCTTGATTTGACTTCCTTGATCAATCTTGTGCTCGTAGGACCATCATGTCACACGTGTTTCATTATTGTTGGAATATATGATTATTAAGTCTAACATTCTTCCCAATATACGATTCTTTAATTGTACTTTGAAAGCTTGAGTCATGTGCATGTGGTGTTTCGAATCCGACTTTGCTGGAATGAGGCTTTTGCCAACACTGTCGTTAGTTATCCTAAAATAAAAAGTTAGCAATATAAAAGATGAATATGGCTTTGTCATTCATCTTGAGTTCGGTTAGCATGAACTCTCGGTTTCCTTTTTATAGTATTATAAATACTTTACTAGTGATTAGGTAGGATCAAAAGAATCTCCTGATTGGCGTTTCCAGATCAAAGAGTAGGATCTTCTATCACGGATGTATTAGATTTACCATTCTTGCTAGTTACTCATTACCGGAAAATCTCAAGCAGACAACACGGTAAGACTGTGAATCAGATAGTATATCTTTCAGATTTGGTCGCTCATTATTTACTGGACCAAAATTGATTCCAGTTATCAAAAGCTTGTATTTCATATAGAATCTTGAAAAGTCACTACCAAGAGCTTGTTTGACGTTGTCAAAGCAGGATTTCCATATTACATGTGATTACTTTGAGTATCACTCAGATGTTTGGCAAGATCTCAAGGATAATGCGTAGGATATCTTGTTACCGCTTGTGAATCTTTATGGTGTTCAACAAGTGTATTTTGAATTGTGTCCTAAAGTGATTTATATCTCTGATCTCTTCTGGCTTAGACTCGATTTTGCACTTTTTGGTTTTAGTAAGCGGGAGGTTGGAGCTGAACTGACCACCTATTCAATATTAACAATCTCGGAGTGAGATGGGAGGTAAAGATAACGTATTGTATTCTGACAAATGAAGACAAGTTGTTTTGGAGATACCCGATGGATGGGAGGGTTTGCATTGCATCACTGGGTCCATGACGATTTCTTCTAATATCAACAATCATTTTGTGAGATTTTAATGATTATGTATTGACCTTGGGATTGGCCGAAGGTGTAAGAGGGCTTTTTTTTTCTTGTCACCCTTTACCCATACATTTCTTTACATTCTTCAACCCCTTCATTGGCTACCAAGTCGTCATTACTAACACTTTTGTGATGTTCCATGTTTTGCTCAATTTTTAGTCGGCATTCTTCCCTATACACTTCATCTCCATCTTACCTAAGGCTGCTTATTTCTACTATGGAGTGCACCTTGGTTGTTCCCCTCGGTTCTGGTTGGAAATTCGTAGGATTATTTACTAACCCTATACTCCTTATGACTTCCAGAATCGTGTGCGTGAATTAATAGGTTGTTGGGTTATGAGGCGACACCATAAAACCATTTCTGACATTGTTATTTTCAAATACTCCCCCTAACATGTGCTCCGGTTATTCGAAACTTGTTTTAGAACATGAGCGAAAGAATGCACTTAATGTCTTAAAGAGATACATTGTCTATAAAACATTTTTTATCACATTTTCTCCCTTTTTTTAAATAATTAAAAACACTTAGTATTTTGAAATACAAATTGATTAAAATATGCAGGATAAATGCATGGTGAGTGAAAAATTATACTCACGAGATTGCTGGAATTCAGTTTCTGATTGCTCCCCTTCATCAGTATATGTAAGATACAGTATATTATTAAAACTTGCACAATTAGAATGAAAAATTGATATGACACCACAAAATTGTTGAAAGACAGTAGTGAGAAGCCTTATGTGAACTCTGTATATTTTAAGTGAAATTAAGTTTTCACATTTTTTATTTCACAAAATGTGTTTGGATACTATAAAATTGATATATATGAGTTGTATCCGACACATTAAAAGGACGTTGTTTTAAAAGGCTCCCCCTCAGAAATTGATTTCACATAAAATGACATTCTGCGTACTACAATTCTGGAATTATTGAGGAAGGGAGTGTTGAACACACAATTTTAACAAATACCACTTTTTATGGAAAAACATATCACAAATTATATTGTAGAAAATTTTGACATTTACAGTTCTTTTTATTAAATTGTGTTCTACGATTTTAAATACATGATAGAAGATTCTCTTCTATTTTAGTGTAAGCGCACTGAACGTACACTCCCTATTTCATTCGGGACTGAATGGATATGTACAGAAAATATGTAATTAAGTCTTTAAGAAAATTTAGAAATGACATTGTTTTGATGCTTTTGTACGCCTTGTTATCGTACATCATTTACACGCCGTGTCGATGTAATCTATCATTTCTAGGTACGTAAATTGTTATCGATTCCATGAGACATGTCGTAGAAGATTTTTTGGTATTTTTGAATTTTTCTGATGGTTTATATTTTGTTTGTCTGGTTTTATATTTTTCTTTTTTCTTTTTAAATTTCTTTTAATTCAAAATTAAAGACGAGAATAAAAATTATTTTCAATTGATGTTTGATGGAATTTCATAGCCGATTCATTGCAGAACTCCAGTTCATCTGGCAGTCAAACATCATAAAGAGGTCGTCTGAAAAGATTCTTAAAATATCTTACGTTTTAAAGCTTAAGTAAAACAGTCAGCTGATAATGGTATTCAGTTGCCGGGGGGGGGGGGTACAAAGCATAATTCAACAATACCTTTTCAACTGTTCCTTTATGAAGTGATTATCTGAATCGAATTGTGCTTGGTACGAGGAACTGGACTAGGATTGCACGAGATTGTCTATGGCTTACCTTTGAGTCACAATACATGGTATTTTATCAAAGTCGGAAGCCATAATTTGTGAGTGAGTTCTCAACCATAGAACTTGTGCGCAGCACGCAGATAAAGACACATACTCGGTTTGCTGAAGACATTGAGGTGCAGTCCTGCTTTTTGGATAAACCAGCTGACTAACTTATCACCTCCTTAGAAAATGTATGGCCTTCAGATGTACTCTTATTTGAATCGAACAGCCCGCTGTTGATCTGATATCGAAAAAAGCAGTTAGCTTCACAACCAGGTGTCCTTCGGACACTAGAGACCCATGTTTCAATGGAGTCTTTAAGGTACAAAAATAAGATCGTTTAACCGCAGTGAGATGTTGCTCATGTCGGTTTTTACGTTGATAGCTTGAGCACAATAAAAATGTTGCATGTAAAATATCGGGTTCTACTTGCTATTAGGTACATGTATGTCGACCTATTACTGATATTTTGTTTGGATCGACCGGAATGTACCACTCAGTCTAGCCATCAAGGTGTTTTGTATCCATTGGTGTACCAATGCTATCACATGAGGTCATACCATGCTTTTTAAGTATCTCTTGAGCATACTTAGCTTGGTTTATAAAGATATCACGAGGGGATTGGTGGATCTAAATTCCTAAAAAGAATTTCAGCCCCCCATCATAGACATTTCAAACTTGTTGTGCATTAGTTTTTCAAATCGTTTTGAAAGTTTTGGGTTCGTTTAGATAGAACAAAAAAAAGTATGTCATACTATCTACGTAAATTTGCACAAAGCAACTATGTTTCTCCATTTTTAGTTATGTTACATAGTTGGATCAAATAGAACCTTTTGAGAATCCTTGCGGATTCCAGGAAGTTGGAGGTTCATTACCACGCTTTTGTGCTTGTTTGAGTCCATAATAATGACTTTCTTGAGATGGTAACTTATGTCCAGGATATTATGGGGTCAAAAATCCAATCTGGATTGGTTTATGTACACATTTCCTTTAGAGGTCCTAAAGAAATGTTATTTTAACGGTACCATTGGTACACTATAAATGATTTTGTGTGCTAGCATCACGCATATGGTACAAACCTACTGCTTCAAACGAAGCAACTGGTTGAAATGACATATTCGCAAATCAATTCCTTCCTTTTGAGCATTTCCATTTGCCACAAGGATATTTGTTTGCGAATATGATCAGTATTTTCATCATCACGTTTGTTTTTCTAGAGCCATTTTAAGTTGAATGGTCTTTTTTGTAAAGTGGTCTGTCGACTAATTCCTTATACATCCTAATCGAATCCAAACTGATGAATGTTTTCCTGCATTTGATTCAATCATGCAGAATCAGCCTTGGCTTCTTTGTAGTTCTTTTGGTTCAGTTCGACTCACGGTGAGTGCGAACATATACATCTCGCCATTTGTTTCTAGTGACGTCTTGTTGAATATTAAGAAGGAATCTTATATGACTTGTTCTATTGGATGATCTTTTGTCCAACATTGGGCGATAAGGTGGTGTTTTAGAAAGTATGCTATTTGACGTAATAAAAATGAGAGCACGATGATCCCCTTCACTTGTTTTTTATCGGTTGAGTGTTAGTAGCATGTTATGATTAAATCATCGTCGTCTAATTGTGCATTTTCTTTATTTGTTTCTGCTTGAATATGTTCTCATTTGCAGTGACAGTTGGTACTTGAGTTGGAGTTGATGTGTTGAATGTATGTTAATTGGAGGTTGGGATCTGAACATCGTTTGTTGTAGAAGTGTGAGTTGTGTTTTTGTTCTTGACGTTTATCAGGATTATTCAGCAGATGTACAAGGAAAGACTTTGACAAACAGGAGGAAGGTTTCTCATTATGTAATTCACTGAACATCGGACTATTTAGCAATTCCAGTATTTGACGTTGTTACTGTCTCAGCATATTTAAGGAAACATTTGTTGCACTTTGTGGGACGGGTCTTATAAATGTCTTGTTCAAGTACTGTTGTTATACATGTGGGACCGGTGGTCAGTCACTGAAGTGATTGACGCCATCTGGAGGGGCAAATTCGTCAAAGTTATCATGGATTGTTGTCCTATCATTCTGTTCTTTGTTAAAATACATGTAAGCCTTTTGAATGACGTAGATTACCAACAAAAATACTATGCTTCACTTTTTCCTTCATTCATATCAAAGATTTTCACATCTCTGAAGAGGGTATGTACGCAAAGCGAACCAAGATGTAAAAGAACCTTGACTGCACGGTTTCTGGGCATTGAGATATGATAAGGTGTATTCTCATGTCGAGGAATTACAAGTGACGGTATTGAGTTTGTAGAAAACATGCTGTATCAATTGCTTCAGCAGAAGAACAAAGGAACTTTAGCAGTCTTAGTATTGTTTTGTGACTAGCAAACTAAAGATTTAAGCTAAATATTAAGCATAAAACTACTATACTAAGCAACAATTAGCAAGATTAAACAGATAACAAGCAAAAATAGGCAGACAATAAGCAACTTAAGCTAGATATGCAGGACTAAGCTAATAGAACAAAATTAAGCTAAAATGTAAAGAAGAAACTTACAGGAGCCTTTGCTCTAAACAAGGCTAAGATTAAGCTCAAATAAGCTACTCTACAGCTCTAGCTTATCACAAGGATAAGCTAGTAAAGTCTTATGAACTCTTCCATTGCTAGTTCATCATCCAAAGCAACCAAATCCATTTTAAGCATAGGTATTAACTGATTTTAAATGTAAGAGTAGATTAATGATTAAATTTGAGCTCAATCTAAGCTTAGAGACTTAGAGAGCTTGAGATGAGCTTATAAGAGCTTATGTAAAATAAGAGATCATGATTAAGAAAATGAACACGATATTTTTGAATTTTTATTTATTTATGAAATTTAAAAAGTACAAGAGCTTGATTACAAGAGTAAAATGAAAATTACATTAAGTGAGCTATAAGCTAAAAACAGTTTAAGAGAAAATTACATAAGCTAAAGTAATAAGCTACTTTCTATTTCTACACCTACATACCCCTTTGTGAGTGAGGGTGCCCCTTTATTTATAGGCTTAAAAAGAAGTTTCTAAGTCCCCAAGTCTGTTAGACGCTCCAATTAATCCTGGCCCTTGTTTGCTTCCAATCATTAGTTCTTTAATCTTCACCGTTGGATCATTAAGTAAGCACACGGATTGCCAGCGTGGCAATCCATGTGTCAGAGCCTTTTATGCTTCTTTTAGCTTGATTTCAGTGTAAAAACACACTTCCATATGTGTTTCTTTTAATATCCCCGTGTCATTCCTTGTTTACTTAGACCAATGAGACGCTTTGGTGTGACGTTTTCTTTGCCAACTTGACCCTTGGTGCTTGAATCATTAAACCACGCTGTTAATTTGAATTAACCCCTTGTTTTGACTTGGGTTAAACGCAAAGACGATGATGAATAGTAAATTCATTTACGCGCCTTCTTTAACTGTTAGATGGGGGGTTTGACTCAGGGTTTTGGGTCGTTGACCTGGGCTAGATTTATTTAAAATGATATTGGGCCGTGTTTGTTTTTAGGTTAATATAAGGAATAACGACCGTTATCTCTTTAATATAAAGGAGATAACGGTGTTAGGGTTTTTAGGGACTTTTATGAATTTGATTTAACATTTAGGGTATTTTGGGGAATTTGTCTTCTTATGGTTGACTTTTGTTGACCTTTTTGCTAGAAACTTTAGCAATCAAATCCTCGGCTTTTGTGCACTCTTTTCTGTTCTCGAGTCCGTGTTTGTCCGGTTTTGGCCGTTTTCTTGTAAAATGTGCACTATCCGTACCTACACAATCACAAAGACAAAACAAGCAATATACAAGCATTTTATGCACAATTTTATCTTTTTAGGGACATTTTTGATATAGAAAGGATATGTGATTTCTCACATATCAAAATTCCCCAAACTAAGTGATTGTCATGTCCTCACGCAATGTTATATGCTCTAAAACCGAATACCTTAAAAATTCCCCAAACTAAATCTTTGAAAAGTAGCAAAGACTTTCGTGGAGAGAGTTAAGAAATCACAAGCTTTAAAACACCCCATTTTCCCATTTTTTCAAAACTTTTTTCATTTTTATGATTTATATCCTACAATTTACAACTTATTCATGTGTGACATAATGTAATGATTTCATTATTCATTGATAACTTTTAGGATCACGGGACAAAAAGCACAAAAAGTGTCCAAATAGATAAATTCATCGTCCCCGACTTTCACCTCTCCAAGCCAAGCTTAAAAACAAGAT